>NW_026475128.1:0-25921 GCF_026875155.1 Cherax quadricarinatus
TAATGTTTTTTAGGGCCAGGTTTAGGCTTGGTTAAAGTACGGAATTTTGGTTATTGGAAAGTTTATTGAATTTTTAGTGGTTAAGGTTGGACTTTTTTTGGGGTTTTTCGGTTAATGTCTTTGGTTTACCCGGGGTTGGTTAAAAGAGATTTTAGTCCTTTGGTTTTCGACTGGAATTTTTTGGGTTAGGTTTAAAAATTTTTAAATTTGTGGTTTTTGGGTAGGGCGGTTACAAAGACGTGGTTGTCCGGTTGGCAAAAGTACGGGCAAAGTTTTTTTTTTGGGGTTGGTTAAAAATTTTTTTTTGGGGGCAGTTGGTTTTGGACTTGGAAATTTTTTCAAACTTAAGTTTTATTTGGCCGGTTTAAGCCCTTTTAAAAAGACTACTGAAATTTGGGGTTTATTTGGCAATTACTGGGTTCAGTACTTTTGGTTTTTGGGGGCCGGGCAGGCTTGGTTCAAGTATGCGATGTTGAATTGGGGCTTTACAAGTTTTGGTTAGTCAGTTTGTTTTTACAAGCTTACTTTTTTGGGGGGAAAAAGATAGGGTTGGGTTCCAATTGGTTGGAAAACAAATGGATTGGCCGGAAAAGTTTGGGCAGCGATTGGGGGGTTTACTTTTTAAAATTGATTGGGGAGGCCCCCAAGGGTTGGGTTTTCAAGGAAGGGGGTTGGGTTTGGTCCGGGTTAGGGAAAAAGGGGACTAAATTTTGTGTGGCCCAGGTTTTTTTAGGGTTGGGTTTGGTTTTTTTTGAGGCGGGGTTTTTTAAATACTGATTTTTGGGGTTGGGTTGGGTTTAAAAAAAATTTTTCCTGTTGGGGGGAGCTTTTTTTTAAAATTTGTATTTTTAGGGGTTTCCAAATATCTTGTTTTAAAGCTTTTTTCTTTAAGGTTTTAGGGCGGTTAGGGGAAATTAATTTTGGTTGGTTTGTTATTTTTTTCGCTTGGGGGGGGGTTTTTCAAACTTTTTTTATTGTTGGTTTAAATCAATTTTAGGTTTGGTTTTTAAAATACTGATGAGGGGGTAGTTGGCGTTACTTTACGTGTTGTGGGGTTTGGCCTTTTTTAAGCCCCGGGGTGTGTGGGGTTTTTTTTTTTGTACGCTGAAATTTGTAGGGGCCGGGAGCTTTTGATTAATTGGGTTTGGAGGGTTTTAGTTGGTTCAAACAAAATTTTTGTGTCCAGTTCTGGTTAAAGGGAGATTTTTAGTGGAAGGGGTTTGGGTTAAGTCAAATTATTTTGTGGGGGGGCAGTTATTGGTAAAATAGTTTTTAAAGGGGGGCCAGTTGGGTTGGAAAGTCTTTTTTGTATTTGAAATGGCGGGTTTAAAATTTTTTTTTTGGGTATCAGTTGGGGTTAAATACGATTTTTTAAAAGGGGTTTGGGTTTGTTCAAGTACTGACTGTTTTTTTTTTGGGGTTTAGCTATTTTTTAAAAGTACTGACTGATTTTGTGGAGAGTTGGTTAAAATGCTGTTTTTGTTTTTTGGGGTTTTTGGGGTTTCAAAACTGACTGATTTTGAGGGGGAAGGGGTTTTACGGAAATTTAAGTGGGGCCCAGTTAGGGGTAAAACACTGATTTTTGTAGTTCCAGCTTGGGCGGTTTAAAAAAAATTGATTTAGGGGCCGCTTTGGTTCAAGTATGACTGGTTGTAGGGGCCATTGGGCTGGTTACAATATGATGATGTTAGGGCCGGGCTTGGCTTGGTTCAAAACTGACTGGTTGTAGTGGCCGCTTGGCTTTTTTTAAAACAATGATTTTGGGGATTTTTTTAAAAGTACGGTTGTGTGGGCCAGGTTTGGGGGGAAAATACTGTTTGTAGGGGCCGGAAGGTTTTTTCAAGATGACTGATGTGTAGGGCCGGCTTAGGGTTTAAAACACTATGTTTGTAGGGCCGGTAGGCTTGGTTACAAGCGCGGTTTTGTATCCGTTTGGCGGGTTTACAATACTGACTGAGTTTTTTTGGCCAATTAGGCTTGGTTCAAAGTGACTGTGTTTAGGGGGGAGCTTAGGCTTGTTAAAGTTGATTGGGTAGGCCGGGTTGGGTTGGGTTAAAAAGGGAAATGATGGGGGCCCAGTTTTGGGTTAAAATTTAGATGATGGGGGGCCCAGTTGGGTTTAAATACTGATTTTAGGGGCCCAAAAGGGGCTTTTAAATTGGGTTTTTTATTAATTTGGTTTTCAATTGGAAATGTTAAAGCTTTTTTCAAATGCTTGTTTATTGGGGGTTTTTCCCTTTTGGATGGGTTTATTTGTAAATTTTAAAAAGGGGGGCTTAGGCTTGGTTACAAGACACTTGTTGTGGGCCCTGGCTTGTTAAAGTTGACGTTTTTTGGGCCAGTTTAGGCGGGTTTACAAGTATGAACTATGTTTAGTGGCCAGCTTAGGCTTGTTCAAGTACTGACATGTTGTAGGGCCAGACTTGGGCGGTTAAAAAAATTTTTTTTGGGGGGATTTGGGTTTTCGTATTGTGGGGGCGTTAAAGGTTTTTTTTAGTCTGGGCGGGGAAATTTTTTTGTGGGCCGGGTTTTAAAAGCTATGGTTAAAGGGGGTTTGGTTTTTTAAAGTCGCTAGGTTTTGGGGTTTATTTGGGGTTAAAGTCACTTTTTGTCCGGGATTTAGGTTTTTTAAACTAATTGTTTACCCGGGTTTTTTAAAATGCAGCTTAGTGGAAATGGGCTGGAAATAAAATTTTGGAGTGGCGGCAATTTGATTTTTTTTAGGGGTTGGTTTGGGAAAAAAGGGCAAAAGTATGCCGGGGGTTGGTTAAAGCCGGGTTTTGGGGGGTTGCGGTAAAAGTTGATGTGTGTGGGCCAGGTTATTTTGGTTAAAATATTGTTTTTTTTAAGTTTTGGTTTTTTAAAGTTGATTTTAAATTTTTCCCCTTTGCTTTTCCCCCTTGTTTTTGTATGCTTTTTAGGGAAGTTGGGGGGTTTTTTGGGTCGGGGAAAAGGGGCGGTTAAAGTTTTTGATTGTGTGGGGGCGGTTTTTAACGACAAAATTGGGCCGGTTTAGGCGGTTTTGATGTAGGTAGGGAAGATTGTTGGGGTTAAAGACTGTTGGTATCGGTAGTTGGGAAAAGTTAGATGTTGTATGCCAGTTGGCGGTTTAAAAAAAGGGTTAAATTTGGGATAGGTTGGTCCAATTGCTGTTTTGGTCGCTAGGCTTGGCAATTTTGGGTTTTTGGGGCCGGTTGTTTTGAAAAGCAAATTGTTGGTCAATTTGTTGGTTTAAAGACTAGTGTTAAGTGGCCGATTAGGCTTTTTTAAAAGGTGTTTAATTTTGGTTTGTTTTGGGTTGGGTGGTTTTTGGGGAAGGAGTTTTTAGGGCGTTTTGGGGTTATTTGGTTTTTTCCCCCCGGGGTTTTTTTTTTAAAGGACTACTTTTGTTTGGCAGGTTGGGGGGGAAAAAAAAGGGGTTGTTTTGGCCATTTGGGGTTAAAGGGAATTTTGGTTGGAAAAAGGTTTTATGGTTTAGGGGGGCTTGGCGGTGTAACTAGTTTTTTGGGGATTTGGTTTTTACTTTTGCTTGTTGGGAAGTTGGTTGGAAAAGTGCATTTTAGTGGAGTTGGTTTGGTTGTGTGAGTTTGGGCAGGCTTGGCTTGGTCAAGACTGTGTTGATTGGCCATTGGGCCCTTTGTTCAAGTTTGGGTTTAAGTAGAGGGGGTTTTTTGTTTAAAGGGTTCGGGCCAGGCTTGGCTTGGTTAAATACTGACATTTTTGGGATTTTTGTTTAAATTGATGTTTTGGCCAAGTTTAAGGGGGTTTAATAATTTTAAAAGGGGAATGCGTTAAATTTTGGGCTATTTTTTTAAAGGGTTGTTTTGGGGTGAAAAGGCCGGGTTAGCCGTTACGATACAGTTTGTGTACGGGCTTGGCTTTAAACTGAGTTTTCCCCGGGTTTGGGGAAATTTGACTGATTTTTTTGGGGCGGGCTTGGTTAAATACGACTTGAGTTTTTGGGGGGGTTTTTTGTTGAGTGTGTGGGTTACTTTCTTTTTTTGGGGGGCATTTGGGTTTTGTATGGCATTTAGTGAAATTTTTGCTTGTTTAAAGTTTTCTTTTAGTGGAAATTTTTGTTTTTAAATTTTTTGGGGGTTCAAACTTTGGGGGGGAATTCTTTTAAATATAGGGAAAAAGGGGTTTTATTTGGGTTTTTTGAGGGGGGGGTTTTTTTTAAAAAAATGGGTTCCCCGGTTAAAATTTTTTGTTTTTTGGTTTTTGGGCCGGAGGGTTTGATATAAGGGGGAAAGGGGGTTTTTTTTTGGGGGTTAAATGCGGTTTTGGGGGTTTAGGCGGTTCAAACTGACTGATTTGATTTGGCCAATTAGGCTTGGTTACAAGATGACATGTTTGGCCGGTTATTTTTGGGTTAAATTCCCTTTTTTTTAGGCCCTTGGCTTGGTTACAATACTGATGTTGGGGGTTGGGGCTTGCGTTAATTACTGACTGAGTTGTAGGCCAGCTTAGGCTGGTTCAAGTATGACAATCTGTAGTGGCCAGGTTAGGCTTGGTTCAAACTGACTTTGTGTGGCCAACTTAGGCTGGTTAAAACTGACAGGGTTTTAGTGGGATTGGCCTTTTTTTACAATCGACATGTTGTGGGCCGGGTTAGGTTGGTTCAAGTAGACTGATGTTTATGGCCCTTGGGCTTGGTTCAAGACTGACGTTTTTTTTGGGGCCCGGGTTTAGGCTTGGTTACAAGTAATCTTTTTTGGGCGGCTTGGTTAAAAAGGAAAGTTGGTGGCCAATTTGGGTTGGAAAAAAACCGTTTGGTGGCCATTTAGGGGGGTTTTAAAGTACTGATTATTTGGTGGCCGGGTTTGGCTTTTTAAAAGTATCTTTTTTTGTGGCCGGCTTAGGCTTTTTTTGGGTAGGGTTTTTGTAGTGGCCGGCTTGGGCTTGGTTAAAAGTTTGACTTGTTTGGGCCCCCTTAGGTTTGGTTTTGTTGCATTTTGGGATTTTTTAAAAGGGGGGTAGGGAGGGGCCTTGGTTACATTTCCCTTTTGGGTGGTCCCTTTTTTAAAGGGTTTTTTTTCCAGATTGGGGGAAAAGGGGGGGCCGGTTGGGGTTTTATAAAGTTGGGGGGCCTCCGGGGTTTTTAAATTTAACTTGGGTAGGGAAAAAAGTTGGAAAATGGGAAAGGGTTTTGGGGGGGAAAAAGGGTTAGTTTTTTCAATCGGGGGGAAAGGGAAATTTACTTTTTTTAAACCAAATTTGGGGACAAAGGAAGGGAAGAATTTTTTACAAAAGAGTTTAGTCCTTTGGCTTGGTTAAAGTCCCATATGTGGGGATTTGGCGGTTTAAGACGGGTTTATTTTTTCGGGGGTTGGAGGGAAAAGACGAGAGTTTGTGTGCCGGGCTTGGGCTTGGTTACAAGACTGACTGATGTTTAGTGGGCCTTTTAGGCTTGGTTTAAGTCTGACTGATGTTAAGTGTCCAATTTAGGCGGGTTTACAAGTATGACGATGTTGTAGTGGCCAGGCTTAGGCTTGGTTACAATACTGACTGATTTTGTAGTGGCCAGGTTTAATTTGGGTTACAAGTCTGAGATGTTGTAGTGGCCTTTTAGGCTTTTGGTTACAAGTATGATGATTTGTAGTGGCCAACTTGGGCGGTTACAAGTACGGGACTGATGTTGTAGGGCCAGACTTAGGGGTTACAAGTACTGCGGTTTGGGAGTGGCCAGGCTTAGCTTGTTACAAGTCTGATGATGCTGTAGTGGCCAGGTTTTGGGCTTGGTTACAAAACTGACTGATGCTGTAGGGGCCCAAACTTGGTTTGGTTACAAGTACTGACTGATGTTTATGGCCAGATTTGGGTTTCGTTACAAGTACTGACTGTGTTGTAGGGGCCAGGTTTAGGTTTGGGTTTACAAGTATGACTGTTAGTGCCCAGGCTTGGGCTTGTTACAGACTGACGATTTTATGGCCAGGTTTAGGTTTGGGTTTTACAAGTACTGACTTTTTTTTGTAGGGGCCAGGTTTAGGGCGGGTTTACAAGTATATGATGTTGTAGTGGCCAGGTTTACTTGGTTACAAGTACTAAAGATTTGTAGTGGCCGGGTTTTAGGCTTGGTTATAAGTACTGACTGAGCTGTATTGGCCAGATTTAGGCTTGGTTCCAAGTACTGACGATGTTGAGTGGCCGGGTTTAGGCTTGGTTAAAAGTACGACTGGTTGTATGGCCAGACTTAGGTTTGGGTTACAAGTACTGATGATGTTGTGTGGCCGATTGGGGTTGGGTTACAATACTGTGATGTTGTAGGGGCCGATTTAGGCTTGGTTACAAGTACTGATGATTGTATGGCCAGGCTTGGCTTGGTTAAAAGTACTGATGAGCTTTGGGGCCCCAGGCTGGCTTGGGTACAGTACGACTGAGCTGTAGTGGCCAGCTTAGTTTGGTTACAAGTACTGACTGATGTTTAGTGGCCAGACTTAGGCTTGGTACAAGTACGACTGATCGTAGTGGCCAGCTAAGGCTTGGTTCAAGTACTGACGATTTTGTAGTGGCCGGGCTTAGGCTTGGTTACAAGACTGACTGAGTTGCAGGGGCCAACTTGGGTTGGGTTACAATACTATAGTTGTAGGGCCAGGCTTGGGTTTTTTAAAAAGTATTACGGATTTTGTAAGGCCAGACTTAGTTTTGGGTTTTACAAGTTCTGACTGATGTTTGGGGCCCAACCTTTGGGTTTGGTTTATGATACGACTGTTTTGAGGGGCCGACTTAGCTGGTTAAAATACTACCAGCTGTATGGCCCGGGCTTACTTTGTTAAAAGTACTGACTGACTGTAGGGGCCAGCTTAGGTTTGGTTTACAAGTACTACAATGTTGTAGGGGCCACCTTAGGCTTGGTTACAATACTGACGATGTTGTAGGGCCGGGCTTAAAGCTTGGTTACAAGTACTGACTGATGTTGTAGGGGCCGGGTTTAGTTTGGGTACAAGTACACTGTTTTAGTGGCCGGGCTTAGGTTGGTTAAGTACTGACTGATGTTGTAGGGGTAGACTTAGGCTTTTTACAAGTAGACTGATGCTGTGGGCCGGGCTTACTTGGTTACAATACTACGATGTTGCAGTGGCTGACTTGGGGTTTGGGTTAAAAGTAATGACGATGTTTAGTGGCCGGGTTAGGCTTGGTTAAAAGGGGACTGCCTGGGGTTTAGTCCGGGCTTACCCTTGATTACAAGACTGACGATGTTTATGGCCAGCTTAGGCCTGGTTACAAGTACGACTGATGTTGTAGCGCCAGGCTTGGGCTTGGGTTAAAAAAGTACGATATTTGAGTGGTCAGGCTTACCCTTTGGTTTACAATACTGACAATGCTGTAAGGGGCCAGGTTTAGGCCTTGGTTACAAGTACTGACTGATTTTGTAGTGCCCCATATTGGCGGGTTACAAGTACGCCCTTGTGTTTGCAAGACTTTAGCTTGGGTTAAAATATGACTGAGTTGTAGGGCCAGACTTAGGTTTGGGGTTACAAAACAACTGATGTTCTGTGGCCAGGTTGGGTTTGGGTTTACAAGTACTGACGTGGTAGGGCCGGCTTAGGCTTGGTTAAAAGTACTGACTGATTTTAAGTGGGTAGACTTGGGCTTGTTTACAAGTATGTTTGATGCGTAGTGGCCGGTTAGGCTTGGTTACATATACTGACTGAGTTGTAGTGGCCTGGCTTAGGTTTGGGTTTCCAAGTACTGACTGATGTTGTAGGGGCCAGGCTTATCTTGTTTACAAGTTTTTTACAATGCGTAGGGGCCAGGTTTTAGGCTTGGTTAAAAGACAAAACTATGTTTAGTGCCAACTTAGGCTTGGTTACAAGTACTGACTGATTTTGTAGGGCCAACTTAGGTTTGGTTAAAAGTATGACTGATTTTGTAGGGGCCGGCTTGGGTTTGGGTTTACAAGTACTGACTAGTTGTAGGGGCCCAGATTAGGCTTGGTTAAAAGTACGCCCAATTTGTAGTGGCCAGACTTAGGCTTGGTTCAATCTGACTGATTTGTAGCCCCAGGCTTAGCAGGTTACAATACTGACTGATGCGTAGTGGCCAGGCTTAGGCTTGGGTTTTTGCAAGTACTGACTGATTTTGTAGTGGCCAGACTTAGGTTTGGTTACAATACTGACTAATGCTGTAGTGGCCGGTTTGGGTTTGGGTTACAAACTACTGATGTTGTGTGGCCAACTTGCTTGTTACAAGTACTGACTGATGTTTTGGGCCAGACTTGGGTTTGGGTTACAAGTACTGACTATGTTTAGTGGCCGGGCTTGGCTTGGTTTAAAAGTATGACTGAGCTGTAGTACCAGGCTTAGGCTTGGTTACAAGTACTAAATGAGCTTATGAAACTTAGGCTTGGTTACAAGTACTGACGATGTTTAGTGGCCAGCTTAGGTTTTGGTTTAACAAGATTTTATGATGCTTAGGGCCCAGGCAAGGGTTTTTGGTTAAAAGTACTGATGATGTTGTAGGGCCAGCTTAGGCTTGGTTACAAGTACTGACTGATGTTGTAGGGCCGGGGCTTAGGTTTGGGTTACAAGTATTGACTGTTTGTAGGGCCGGGTTTTTTTTTTGGTTTGGTTGCAAGTACTTCTATTTTTTAGTGGCCAACTTAGTTTTGGTTACAAGTTCTGATGATGTTGTGGTGGCCACCCTTGGGCTGGTTATAATCGACTTATTTGAAGGGCCAGATTAGGCTTTGTTACAAGTACTGACTGATGCTTGGGGCCCCAGGCTTACTTGGTTACAAGTCGACGATCCCTGTATGGCCAGCTTGGCTTCGTTAAAAAGTACTGACAATTTTAGTGGGCCACTTTTGGCTTGGGGTTAAAGTACTAATGATGTTGTAGTGGGCCAGGCTTACTTGGTTAAAAGTACTGACTGATGTTGTAGTCCAGGTTTAGGTTTGGGGTTTACAAGACTGTGATGTTGTAGTGGCCAGGCTTAGGCTTGGTTACAAGTCCCTTGACGATTGAGTCCAGGCTTAGCGGGTTACAATACTGACTGAGTTGTATGGCCAGGTTTAGGCTTGGTTACAAGTACTACGTTTTTTGGGGGCCAAACTAGGTTTGGGTTTACAAGTACTACTGATTTTTAGGGGCCCAGGGTTAGGCTATTACAAAGACTGCTGATGTTTAGTGGCCGGGCTTAGGTTGGTTCAAGTACGACTATGTTTAGGGGCCCAGTTTGGGGCTTGGTTATAAGTACGATATTTTTGTCCAGATTTTTGGTTTGTTACAAGATGACTGATGTGTAGTGGCCGGGCTTGGGGGTTTTGGGTTACAAGTACGACGTTTTGAGTGGAAGGTTTAAGCTTGGTTTTCAATTACTACTGTTTTGAGGGGCCAGGTTTGGGCCCTTGGTTACAAGTACTGATGATTTTGTAGGGGCCAACTTAGGCTTGGTTAAAAGACTGACTGATTTGTAGGGCCGACTTAGGCTTGGTTACAAGTACGACGATGTTTTGGCTAACTTAGCTTGGTTACAAGTACACTGAGTTGTAGTGGCCGGGCTTAGGCTTGGTTTTACAATACTGACTGATGCTGTAGGGGCCCAGGTTTTTGGCTTGTTAAAAGTACCACTGATGCGTAGTGGCCAATTTAGGCTTGTTACAAGACGACGATTTTTAGTGGCCAGACTTAGGTTTTGGTTACAAACTACTGATGTTGTATTGGCCGGCAAAGGGTTTGGGTTACAAAAACTGACTGATGTTGTAGGGCCGGCTTGGGCCCTTGGTTACAAAATGACTATGTTCAGTGGCCAAGCTTGGGTTTGGGTTACAAGTACTGATGATGTTGATGGCCAGCTTAGGTTGGTTACAAGATTGACGGAGTTGAAAAAGGCCCTTGTCTTGGTTAAATTCTGACTGATGTTGTGGGGGCCCAAACCCTTTGGGTTTGGGTTATAATAGACTGTGTTGTGTGGCCAGTTTAGGCTTGGTTACAAGTACTGACTGAGTTGTAGGGGGGCCAGGCTTGGGCTTTTTAAAAAAAGTACTGCTGATGCTGTAGTGGCCAGGCTTAGGCTTGGTAAAAGTACTGACTAATGTTGTAGGGCCACGCTTAGGTTTGGGTTACAAGTACTACTGATGTTTGTGTGCCGGAAAGTTTGGTTTACAAGTATGATGATTTTGTAGGGGGGCCAGGCTTAGTTTGGGTTTCAATATTTGCTGATTTTTATGGCCATTTTGGGCTTGGTTAAAAGTACGACGAGTTTAGTGGATAGACTTAGGCTTGTTTTACAAGTACTGATGATCTGTATGGCCAGGCTTAGGCTTGGTTAAAAGTACTGACTTTTTTGTATGGATAGATTAGGCTTGTTTACAAGTACTGACTGATGCTTTAGGGGCCCAAAGCTTGGCTTGGTTACAAGTACTGACGAGTTGCAGTGGCTAGACTTGGTTTTTGGTTACAAGTAATGACTGATTTTTTAGTGGCTGGGGCTTAGGTTTTGGTTACAAGGACGCCTGGGTTGTAGTGGCCAGGCTTACCTTGATTACAAGTCCCGGGGGAAAAGGGAGTTGTAGTGGGGGGGTTAGGCCCTCGAAAAAAGTACTGACTGATGTTTAGTCCCCAGGCTTTGGGCTTGGTTACAAGACTGACGATTTGTAGTGGCCAGGCTTAGTTTGGGTTTACAAGTACTGATTGATGCGTGTGGCCAGGCTTGGGCTTGGTTACAAAAACGACTGAGTTGTAGTGGTCAGCTTTATCCTTGGTTTACAAGTACTGAAAATTCTGTAATGGCCGGGTTTTTAGGCTGGTTACAAGTTTGATGTGTTGTGGGTTCCACACTTGGGCTTGGTTACAAGTTCTTCCTGATTAGTGGAAAGATTTTAGTTTGGTTTAAAAGTACGACTGATTTTGAGTGGCCAGACTTAGGCTTGGTTACAAGTATGACTATGTTAAGGGGGTTAACTTAGCTTGTTTACAAGACTGACTGATCTGTAGTGGCCGGCTTGGGCGGGTTACATAACTGACGTTTTGTAGGGGGCCGGCTTGGGTTTGGTTTCAAGTACTGATGATTTGTAGGGCCGGGTTTATGCTTGTTTAAAGTATTTAAAATGCTGAGTGGCCAGGTTTAGGCTTGGTTACAATAGACATTTGTAGGTCCAACTTAGGCTTGGTTACAAACTGACTGATTTTTTAGTCCCAGACTTAGGCTTGGTTAAAAAGACGACTGATGTTGTAGTGGCCGGGCTTAGGTTTGGGTTCAAGTATGACTGATGTTGTAGTCCAGACTTAGGTTGGTTACAAGTACTGATGAGTTGTGGGCCAGATTAGGCTTGGTTAAAGTACTGATGTTTTGTATGCCAGGCTTGGGGCAGGGTTTCAAGTACTGACTAGCTGTAGTGGCCACCTTAGGCGGGTGCAATATGATGATGTTTAGGGGCCAACTTGGGTTTGTTACAATACTGACGATGTTGTAGTGGCCGCTTAGGCTTGGTTAAAAGTACTGACTGATTTGTAGTTGCCAGGTTTAAAGCTTGGTTAAAAGTACTGACGATTTTGTGGCCTTTTAGGCTTGGTTACAAGTACTGACTGTTTGTAGTGGCCAGCCTTTGGTTTTGGTTCAAGTACTACTGATGTTGTAGGGCCAGATTTAGGCTTGGGTTACAAGTATGATGAGTTGTATTGGCTAGACTTAGGCTTGGGTTACAATACTGACTGATTTTTGTAGTGGCCGGGCTTAGGTTGGTTAAAATATGACTGATGTGATGGCCACTTTGGCTTGGTTACAAGCTGACGAGCTGTATGGCCAGACTTAGGCTTGTTACAAGTACTGACTGATGTTAAAAGGGTAGATTTTGGGCTTTTTACAAGATGACTGAGTGTAGTGGCCCTTAGGCTGTTACATAACTGACTGTTTTGTGAGTGGCCGGGCTTATTTTTGGTTTTTCAAGTACGTGATTTTTTGTATGGCCGGGCTTATCTTGTTTAAATATTTACTAATCTGTAGTGGCCATTTTGGGGCTTGGTTACAAGTACTGACTGATGTTGTGGGCCCGACAAGGTTTGGGTTACAGTCCTGACTGTTTTGAAGGGCCAGAATTAGGCTTGGTTAAAAGTATGACTGATTTTGTAGTTGCCAGGCTTAGGCTTGGTTAAATACTGCGATTTTTAAGGGGCCCAACTTGGCTTGGTTACAAGTACTGACTAATTTTAGGGGCCCAAAACTTAGGTTTGGGTACAAGTACGACTGATGTTGTAGTCGCCAGGCTTAGCGGTTAAAAGTACTGATGATGCTGTAGTGGCCAGGCTTATTTGGTTGAAGTACTGACGAGTTGTATTTGGCCAGACTTGGGTTGGGTTTAAAAGTATGACTAATGCTTAGGGCCGGGTTAGGCTTGGTTACAAGTACGCGTTTTTGAGTGGCCGATTGGGCTTGGTTACAAGTACTGATGATTTTTAGTGGCCAGATTTTGGTTTGGTTTACAAGTACGACTGATGTTGTAGGGGCCCAAGGTTGGGTTGGTAAAGAAATGACTGATGCTGTAGTAGCCAGGTTTAGGCGGGTTTACAATACTGATGTTGCGTAGGGCCAGATTTTGGGTGGTTAAAGTTGATGATTTTTAGTGGCCAGATTAGGCTTGTTTTCAATACTGACTGATGCTGTAGGGGGCCGGGCAAAGGGCTTGGTTACAAGTACTGACGTGTTGTAGTGGCCAGGCTTGGTTGGGTTTACAAGTATGACTGTTTTGGGGGGCCAGGCTTGGGGTTTGGTTACAAGTATTGACTGATGTTGTATGGCCAGGCTTTGGCTTGGTTGCAAGTACGTCGATTTTTTAGTGGCCAGACTAGTCTTGGTTAAAATTTCTGCTGATTTTTTGGGGTGGCCACCTTGGGCTTGGTTATAAACTGTGAGTTTAGTCCCAGACTTGGGCTTTGTTAAAAAATACTGATGAGCTGTAGTGGCCAGGTTTAGGCTTGTTTACAAGTACGACTGATGCTGTAGTGGCCGGTTTAGGTTTGGGGTTACAAGTACTGACTAATTTTGTAGTGGCCACGTTTAGGCTTGGTTACAAGTACTGACGTGTTGTAGTGGCCGGGCTTAGGTTTGGGTTAAAGTATGACTGAGTTTAGTGGCCATTTTTGGGCTTGGTTACAAGTACTACTGTTTTTTATTGGCCGGGCTTAGGCTTGGTTAAAAGTACTGACTGATTTTGTAGGGCCAGGCTTAGGCTGGTTACAAGTACGACTGATTTGTAGGCCGGGTTTTGGTTTGGTTACAATACTGACTGATGTAGGGGGCCAGGTGGGGCTTGGTTACAAGTACTGACTATTTGTATGGCCATTTTGGGCTGGGTTTTACAAGTCTGACTGATTTTTGTGGGGCCAGGCTTAGTTTTTTTACAAGTACTGACTGATGTTGTGTGGCCGGGTTTTAGGTTTGGTTATAATACTGACTGATGTTGTGTCAACTTGGGTTGGTTACAAGTACTGACTGATGTTGTAGGGGCCAGGCTTAGGCTTGGTTACAAGTACTGACTGATTTTGTGTGCCGGGCTTTAAGCTTTTACAATACTGACTATGTTGTAGTGGCCGGGTTTAGGCTTGGGTTTTCAAGTACGATGATTTGTAGTGGCCAGATTTAGGTTTGGGTTTACAAGTACTGACTGATGTTGTAGTGGCAGACTTAGGTTGGGTTAAAAGTACTGACTGATGTTGTAGTGCTAGACTTAGGCTTGGGTTTACAAGAATGACTGGGGGTTATGGCCAGCTTGGCTTGGTTAAAAGTACTGATGATGCTTTAGGGGCCAGGCTTTGGCTTGGTTACAAGTACCACGAGCGTAGTGGCCAACTTAGGTTTTGGTTACAAGTACTGACTGATTTTGTAGTGGCCAGATTTAGGGGGTTACAATACGGGACTGAGTTTTAGGGCCAGGCTAAGGCGGGGACAAGTACTGACTGGTTATTGGCCGGGCTTACGGGTTACAAGTACGACGATGTTGCAGGGGCCCAAAGCTTATTTTGGGTTAAAATACGAATGTAGGGGCCAGGCTTAGGCTTGGTTCAAGTATTGCGGATGTTTAATGGCCAACTGTCTGGTTAAATTCTGACGATGTTGTGGGGGCAACCTTAGGTTTGGTTATAATACTATGTGTTTAGTGGCCACTTAGGTTTGGTTACAAGTCGATGATTTGTAGTGGCCAGGTTTGGGGCTTTTTTTAAAAGAACGACGGAGCGAAGTGCCGGTTAGGCTTTTTTTAAAAGTACTGACAAATGTTGTAGTGGCCCGCTTGGGGCTTGTTACAAGTATTTGACGTGTTGTAGTGGCCAGGTTTAAAGCGGTTACAAGAATGACTATTTGTTTGGCCGGGCTTAGGTTTGGTTCAATTTCTGACTGTGTTGTATGGCCAGGCTTAGGCTTGGGTTACAAGTACTGACTGATGTTGAGTGGATAAAATTAGGCTTTTTTTAAATACTGACTGATGCTGTAGTGGCCAGCTTAGCTTGGTTCAATACTATTGTTGTAGGGAAGACTTAGGCTTGTTTACAAGTACTGACTGATCTGTATGGCAACTTTTTGTTACAAGTACTGACGATGTTCAGTGGCAGATTAGGCTTGGTTAAAAGTAAGACTGAGTTGAGGGGCGGGGCCAAAGGGTTGGGTTTTAAAAGGGCCCTGGGGTTGTAGTGGCCAGGCTTAGCCTTGATAACAAGTACGACTGATGTTTAGGGGCCAGGTTGGGCCTGTTCAATATAAAGATGTTGTGTCCCCGGGGCTTAGGTTTGGGTTTAACAAGACTGACTGATGTTTTAGTGGCCGGGCTTAGGCTTGGTACAAGACTGTTTGATGCGTATGGCCAGCTTAGGTTTGTTTCAAGTACGATGATGTTTGTAGGGGGTTCAGGCTTATCCTTTGGTTACAAGTATGATAATCTGTAATGGCCGGGGTTTAGGCTTGGTTCAAGTACGGATGTTTTAGGTCCACACTTAGGCTTGGTTACATTTTTCTGTTAGTAGGGGCAAACTTTGCTTGGTTAAAAGCTGACTGATGTTGTAGTGGCCAACTTGGGCTTGGTTACAAGTACTGACTGATGTTATAGTGGGTAGCTTAGGCTTGTTTACAAGTACTGACTGATGCTGTGTGGCCGGGCTTGGGCTTGGTTACATTTTGACTGATGTTGTGTGGCCTGGCTTAGGTTTTTTTTCAAGTACTGACTGAGTTGTAGTGGCCATTATGCTGTTTACAAGTATTTTATAAAGTGGGGCCGGGTTTAGTTTGGTTAAATACGACATTTTTTGGTCCAGACTTAGGCTGGTTAAAAGTATGACTGATTTTTGGGAGTGGCCAACTTAGGCTTGGTTCAAGTACTGACTGAGTTTAGTGGCCGGGGCTTAGGTTTGGGTTTACAAATGACTGAGTTGAGGGCCAGACTTAGGTTTGGGTTTTCAAGTACTGACGATTGTAGTGGCCCCAATTTTGGCTGGTTACAAGTACTATGATTTTGTAGTCCCAGGCTTGGGCCCAGGTTAAAAAGACTGACTGTGCTTTTTGGGCCGGTTTGGCGGGTTGCAATACTGACGGGTTTGTATGGCCAATTAGCTTGTTAAAAGTACTGACTGATGTTTAGGGCCGGGCTTGGGCTTGGTTACAAGACTGACTATGTTGTAGTGGCCGGGCTTAAAGTTTGGGTTTTAAAAGTACTGACGTTTTTGAGGGCCCGGTTTTAGGCTTGGTTAAAAGTACTGACTATTTTTGTAGTGGCCAGACTTGGGGCGGGTTCAAACTGACTGATGTTGTAGTGGCCCAGACTTGGCTTGGTTACAAGTACGACTGATTTTGTAGGGCTAGACTTAGGTTTGGTTAAAGTCTGACTGATGTTTAGGGCCGGGCTTAGGCTTGGTTACAAGTACGCGATGCTTAGGCCAGCTTTGGCTTGGTTACAAACTGACTGATGCTGTAGGGGCCCAAAAATTAGGCTTGGTTACAATCGACTGATGTTATAGTGGGTAACTTGGGCTTTTTACAAGTACTGCGATGCTGTAGGGGCCAGGCTTATTTTTGGTTACAAACACTGATGTTGTAGTGGCCTGGTTTGGGTTTGGGTTTTAAGTACTGACTGATGTTAGGGCCGGGTTTAGCTTGTTTAAAAATATTTCAAATGCTTAGGGGCCCGGTTTTAGGCTTGGTTACAATACGACGATTTTGTAGGTCCAGATTAGGTTTGGTTTACAAGTCTGACTGATTTTTAAGTGGCCAGACTTGGTTTGGGTACAAGATGTGATGTTGTATTTGGCCAGGCTTAGGCTTGGGTACAATACTGCTGATGTTGTATGGCCAGACTTAGGCTTGGTTACAAGACGACTGATGTTTAGGGGCCCAACTTAGGTTTGGGTTACAAGTACGACGTTTTTGTCGCCCGGGTTAGGCAGGGTTCAAGTACTGACTATGCTGTAGTGGCCGGCTTGGTTTGGGTTGAAAGTACTGATAATGTTTGGGCCAACTTAGGGGTTACAAGACACAATCTAAGGGGCCCAGGTTTACTTGGTTACAAGACTCTGATGTTGTAGGGGCCAGCTTAGGCTTGGTTACAAGTACGACTATTTTTAGTGGCCAGACTTGGGCTTGGTTACAAGAACGACTGATGTTGAGTGCCGGCTTGGGCTTGGTTACGTACTGACTGATGCTTAAGGGGCCAGCTTAGGCTTGGTTACAATATGACGTCTGTAGTGGCCAGACTTAGGTTTGGGTTAAAGTACTGACTGATGTTTAGGGGCCGACTTAGGTTTGGGTTACAATTACTGACATGCTGTATGGCCGGCAAAGGCTTGGTTACAAGTCTGACTGATGTTTGGGGCCCGGCTTGGGCTTTTTACAAGTCGAGATGTTGTAGTGGCCGGGCTTGGGTTTTGGTTTTACAAGTATTGTGATGTTGTAGGGGCCAGGCTTGGGCTTGGTTGCAAGTACGTCTGATTTGTAGTGGCCAATTAGTTTGGTTACAATTTCTACTGATTTGTGGTGGCCACCCTTAGCTTGGTTAAAAGTACTGACTGATTTGTAGGGGGCCAGACGGGGTTTGGTAACAATTTACGACTGAGCGTGGGGCCAAGCTAGGCTTGGTTAAAAGTACTGACTGATCTGTAGTGGCGGCTTAGGTTTTGGTTAAAAGTACGACAAGTTGAGGGGCCAGGCTTAGGCTTGGTTACAAGTACTGATGAGTTGTAGTGGCCAGGCTTAATTTGGGTTTACAAGTACTGATGATTTTGTAGTGGCCGGTTTGGGCGGGTTTACAATACTGATGATGTTGTATGACCAGATTTGGCTTGGTTACAAGTATGATGATGTTGAGTGGCCAATTTAGGCTTGGTTACAAGTATGACTGATGTTTAGGGGCCAACTTGGGCTTGGTTACAAGTACTGACTTTTTTAGTGGCCAGGCAGGTTTGGGTTTCAAGTACTGATATGCGTGGGGCCAGGCTTTGGTTTGGTTACAATACTGACTGATGCTGTAGTGGCCAGACTTGGGCTTGGTTACAAGTACTGACTGATTTTGTATGGCCAGACTTGGCTTGGTTACAAGTACTGACGATGTTGTAGTGGCAGGCTAAGGCTTGGTTAAAGACTGACTGATTTGAAATGGCCAGGCTTAGGCTTGGTTAAATAGACTGATTTTGCAGTGCCAAACTTAGGTTGGTTACAAGTCTGACTGATGTTGTTTGCCAGCTTATTTGGTTTACAAGTTTTGACGGTGTTTAATGGCCAGACTTAGCTTGTTACAAGTTCTGACGATGTTGTGGTGGCCAACCTTAGGCGGGTTATAAGTACTGACTGATTTTTAGTGGCCAACTTGGCTTTTTTACATTACGACGATGTTGTAGGGGGCCAGGCTTAGGTTTTGTAAAATTACTGCGATGCTGGTGGCCAGGTTTAGGCTTTTAAAAGTATGACTAATGTTGAGGGGCCACCTTAGGCTTGGTTACAAGTATGATTGATTTGTGGGCCAGGCTTAAAGCTTGGTTACAAGGTACTGAGATGTTGTAGTTGGCCAGGCTTGGGCTTGGTACAAGTACTGCTGAGTTGATGGCCAGGCTTAGGCGGGTTACAAGAAACGCTAAAGTGTATGGTAGACTTGGCTTGTTTACAAGTACGACGATGTTTTAGGGCCGGGCTTGGGTTTGGGTTTACAAGTACTGACTGATGTTGTGTGGATGACTTAGGGCTTGTTTACAAGTACTGACTATCTGTAGTGGCCAAGTTTGGCTTGGTTAAAAAGTACTGACTGATGTTGCAGTGGCAGACTTGGGTTTGGGTTAAATAATGATGATTTTGTAGGGCTAGGCTTGGGTTTGGTTTAACAAGGATGCCTGGGGTTTGTAGGGGCCGGGCTTAGCCTTGATTACAAGTACTACTGATTTGTTGGCCAGGCTTAGGCCGGTTCATACTGACGAGTTGAGTCGCCAGGCTTAGGCTTGTTAAATTATGACTGAGTTTTGGCCAGCTTATTTGGGTTACAGGAACTGACTGACTGTAGGGGCCAGGCAAGGCTTGGTTACAAGTACTGACTGATGGTAGTGGTCGGGTTATCCTTTTTTAAAAATACTGACAAAATGCTGAAATGGCCAGTTTAGTTTGGGTTACAAGTACTGACTGAGTTGTAGTGTCCACACTTAGTTTGGGTTACAATTCTGCTGATGTATGCAAACTTTAGCTTGGTTAAAATACTGACTGATTTTTAGGGCCAACTTAGGCTTTTTACAATACTGATGATTTAAAAGTGGGTAACTTAGGCTTGTTTAAAAGTACTGACTGAGCTGTATGGCCGGGCTTAGGGGGTTAATATACTGATGATTTTGTTGGCCGGTTATTTTTGGTTTAAGTACTGACTGAGTTGTAGTGGCCAGGCTTTTCTTGTTTACAAGTTTTTACTAAGGTAGTGGCCGGGTTTTTTGCTTGGTTCAAGTACTGCTATGTTTAGTGTCCAGACTTAGGCTTGGTTACAAGAACGACTAAAATTTTAGTGGCCAACTTAGGTTTTGGTTACAAGTACTGACTTTTTTTAATGGCCAGGCTTAGGCTTGTTTACAATACGACTGTGTTTAGTGGCCAGATTAGGCTTGTTACAATATGACGATTTGTTGGCCAACTTAGCTTGGTTACAAACTGACTGATTTGTAACGCCAGGCAGGCAGGTTTACAAGTACTGACGTTTCGTAGGGGCCAGGCTTAGGCTTGTTGCAATACTGACTGAGTTGTATTTGCCAACTTAGGCTTGGTTACAAGAATGACAAATGCGTAGGGGCCGGTTTAGGCTTGGTTAAAAACTGACGATGTTTTTGTGGCCAGCTTAGGGCTTGGTTACAAGACGACTGATGTTTTAGGGGGTAGACTTAGGCTTGTTACAAGTACTACTAAAGTTGTAGGGGGCCAGGTTAGGCTGGTTACAAGTATGACAATGCTGTATGGCCAGGCTTGGGCTTGGTTACAAGTACTGAGAGCGTAGGGGGCCCAGATTAGGTTTGGTTACAATACTGACGATTTGTGGGGCCAGACTTGGCGGGTTTAAAGTACGACATCTGTGTGGCCAGGCTAAGGCTTGGTTACAAGTACTGCTGTGTTTAGTGGCCGGGCTTGGGCTTTGGTTTTTCAAGACTGACTGATTTGTATGGCCGGCTTGGGCTTGGTTAAAAGTATTACGGGATTTTTAGTGGCCGGGGCTTGGGCTTGGTTGCAAAAACTGTCTGATGTTGTAGTGGCCAACTTAGCCCTTGGTTACATTCTGACTGATGTTGTGGTGGCCACCCTTGGTTTTGGTTATAAGACGACTGATGTTGTGTGGCCAGACTTGGTTTGGTTACAAGTACGACGATGCTGAGGGGCCCAGGCTTGGTTTGGGTTTTAAAAGTACGACGAGCTGTAGGGGGCCAGGTTGGGCTTGGTTAAAAAAGCTAATGTTGTAGTCCACGTAGGTTTGGTTATAAGTACGGGCTGTTTGTATGGCCAGGTTTATGCTTGGTTAAAGGAAATTTAAAGACACATGTCAACATCTGGATACTTTTTTGTAGACGTTTCGCCATCCATGGCTTTAAAATACAGTTTAGGACTAATGGGAAAGACAGTAGAACTATATAAAAAATTTTGGGGGTAATCAGCCCCCTGGGCCCTTTGGAGTTAGGTTCACACATCGTGGCGGGAAATCTGGGCAAAGGCAAAAGACTGGGGTTATATAGGCCAGGGATAGGGACGGGCACAGACGAGGGCATAGTCACTGGTAGGCGGGGTTCCCCCTGGAAGTGTTCCTTTCCCCCAAAAAGATGGGTTATTGCAGCAGCCCTGAAGAAGGGCTTGAATGTCCCCCTTTAACCAAGATTCCACGAGTGCAGTGTCGGGCAAGTGTGCAAGAAATATAAGAAACGAAATTAAAAAATTTTGGGCACATTTCAACATCTGGATATCTTTATTGTAACTTTCCCATCCAGTGGCCCTTTTTCAATCAAATTGATGATGTTTTAAATGGCCAGGTTAGGGTTGGGTTTCAAGTATGACTATTTTTTAAAAGGGGCCCGGGTTAGGCTTGGTTACAAGATTGACTGATGCTGTATGGCCCCGGGTTAGGGTGGTTACAAGTACTGACTAATGTTGTAGTGGCCACGCTTACTTTTTTACAAAAATGACTTGTTGTAGTGGCCAGGGTTTGGGTTGGTTTCAAGTACTGAGTGTTTTAGTGGCCCGGGGGTTTGGCTTGGTTACAAGTATTTTACTGATCTGTATTTGGCCAGGCTTAGGCGGTTACAAATAGACTGATGTTGTATGGCCAGGGTTAGGCTTGGTTACAAGACGACTGATGTTGTTTGTGGGCCCGGCTTAGGCTTGGGTTTCAATATGACGAGTTGTGTGGGCCCGGCTTAGGGTGGTTACGTATTACTGAGCTGTGGGCCAGCTTAGGGCTTGGTTACAAGTCTGACTGATTTGATGGCCAGGCTTAGGCTTGGTTTACAAGTATTGCTGTGCTGAGGGGCCCCTTAGGTTTTGGGTTTCAAGTACTGATGAGTTGAGTGGCCAGCTTGGCTTGGGTTTAAAATAAATGACTGATGTTGTAGTGGCCAGGCTTAGGCTTGGTTTTAAAAATAAGAGATGTTTTTTGTGGGCCGGGTAGGCTTGGTTTCAAGATTGACTGATCGTAGTGGCCAGGCTTAGGCTTTGGTTACAATACTGACTGATTTGTAGTGGCCAGGCTTTGGCTTGGTTACAAGTATTGACGATGTGTATGGCCAGGCTTAGGCTTGGTTACAAATACGACTGATGTTTTAGGGGCCCGATTGGCTTGGGTTTCAGACTGACTGATGTTGTATTGCCAGACTTAGGTTGGGTTTCAATACGATGATGTTTTAGTGGCCAATTGCTTGGTTACAAACTGATATGTTTTGGGCCGATTAGGCTTTGGTTTTCAAGTACTGACATGCAAAAGTGTCCAACTTAGGCTTTGGGTTTCAAGTACTGACTGATGTTGAGTGGCCAGGCTTTGGCTTGGTTACAAAACTGACGATTTCTGTAGTGTCCAGACTTTTGGCTTTTGGTTACAAGTACTACGTGTTGTAGGGCCAGGCTTAGGCTTGGTTACAAGACGACTGATGCTGTATGTCCAGCTTAGGCTTGGTTACAAGTACGGATGAGTTTAGTGGCCGGCTTTGCTTGGTTTCAATATGCGATTTTGTATGGCCAGGGTTAGGCTTTGGGTTCAAGTATGACGATGCTGTAGTGTCCAATTTGGCTTTTACAATTTCTGACTGATTTGTAGGGCCACTTACTTGGTTACAAGTACGACTGATGCGTAGTGTCCAGACTTAGGGTTGGTTTCAATACTGTGATGTTGTAGTGGGCCCGGGCTTAGGCTTTGGGTTTCAAGACTGACGAGCGTTTGTCCAGACTTGGGTTGGTTACAATACGACGAGTTGTAGTGGCCAGGGTTTGGCTTGGTTTCAATCGAGGATCTGTAGTTCCCGCTTTGGCTTGGTTTTTAAAATCTGACTGATTTGTAGTCCGGTTAGGCTTGGTTTCAAGTATGACTAATGTTTTGTGGCCACGCTTTGGTTGGTTATAGTACGGGTTTATTTGAGTGGGCCACTTATGCTTTGGGTTTCAAGGAAAGTTAAACCATTGCAACACTGATATCTTTTTTGTAGACGTTTCGCCCCCATGGCTTTTCATAAGATCTAGGCATAAAGGAAGACTAAACTTATACAAAGTTGAGGTAATCAGTCCCTCCCTGGAGTTAGTGTTCACACATCTGGCGGGGGGAAATCTGGAGCAAAGGCAAAAGCGGCGGTTAATAGGCGTCAGTGAAGGACGGGCAGCAGAAAAGGGCAAGTCACTGGGAGGCGGGATTCCCCAGGGAAGAGGTCCTTCCCAAAAGAGGGTTAGTTTCAGAGCCTGAAAAGGCTTGTAGATCCCTGAACCAAGATTCCAGATGTTGCAAATGTCTGACAAGTTTTGAAGAAAGGGATAAGATACCGACAATATGAAAGTTAAGACACATGTGCAACATTGGGTATCTTTATTTGACGTTTCCCACCATGGCTTTTTTAATACAAGTATGACTGATGTTGTAGTGGCCAGGTTAGGCTTGGGTTTCAAGTATGACTATTTGTAGTGGCCCGGGTTAGGGTTGGTTACAATATTGACTGAGCTGTATGGCCCGCTTTGGCTTGGTTACAATATGACTAATGTTTAGGGCCAGCTTGGGTTGGTCAAGTAGACATGTTGTAGTGGCCAGCTTAGCTTTGGGGACAAGTACGACTGATGTTGTATGGCCAGGGTTAGCTTGGTTTCAAATATTGACGAGCTGTATTGGGCCAGGGTTTGGCTTGGTTACAAGTACTGATATTTTTAGTGCCAGGTTAGGCTTGGTTACAAAACGACTGTTGTTGGTGGCCGGGGTTAGGGGTTACAAAAAGGGGCTGTGTTTAGGGCCAGGCTAGGGTTGGTTAAAGTATGACTGATGCGTAGTGGCCGGCTTTGGCTTGGTTACAAAATACTGACGAGTGTGGGCCAGCTTTGGGTTGGTTACAAGTATTGACTGATGCTGTAAATCCCCGGCTTAGGCTTTGGTTTCAAGTACTGAGATGTTTAAATTGGGCCCGGCTAGGTTGGGTTTAAAGTACGACTGATGTTTTAGTGGCCAGGCTAGGGTTGGTTACAAGTACAGACATGTTTAGTGGCCACTTAGGCTTGGTTTAAAAAAATGACTGATCGTAGGGGCCCGGCTTAGGGTTGGTTACAAGTACGACTGATGTTTAGTGGGCCCGCTTGCTTGGTTACAAGTATTGATGATGGGGAGTGGCCAGGCTTAGTTTTGGGTTCAAGTACTGAATGTTTTAGTGGCCAGACTAGGCTTTGGGTTTCAATCGACTGATGTTTATTGGGCCCGACTTGGCTTGGTTTCAAGTACTGACTGAGTTGTAGTGCCAACTTAGGCTTGGTTTTCAAGTACCTTTTATGTTTAGTGGCCAGACTTAGGCTTGGGTTACAAGTACTGACTGATGCATAGGGCCCCGACTTAGGCTTGGGTTTCAAGTTTACTGTGTTTTTTTGGCCAGGCTTCTTGGTTACAAACGACTGATGCTGTAGTGTCCCCAAATTGGGTTGTTCAAGACTGACTGATGTTGTAGTGGCCACTTAGGCTTGGTTTCAAGTACTGACTGATGCTGTAGTGTCCAGACTTAGGGTTGTTCAAGTACGACTATTTTGTAGGGGCCCGGGTTAGCTTGGTTACAATTACTGACTGATGTTGTGGCCGGCTTAGGCTTTTTGGGTTTCAATACGCGATGCTTAGTGTCCAACTTTGGCTTGGTTTTCAAAGTACTGACTGATGTTTTAGGGCCAGGCTTTGCTTTGGTTTCAAGTACTGACTGGTTTTGTAGTTCCAACTTAGGCTTGGTTACAAGTATGACTGAGTTGTATGGCCGGCTTAGCTTGGTTACAAGTAGACTACTGTATTGTCCAGACTTAGGTTGGTTACAAGTACTGGGCTGTGTTGTAGGGCCAGCTTAGGGTTTGGTTACAAGTACTGATGATGTGTTTGTGTCCAGCTTAGGCTTGGTTACAAGTATACTGATGTTGTGGGCCAGGCTTTTGGCTTGGTTACAAATACTGACTGATGTTGTAGTGGCCAGGTTTTAGGCTTGGTTACAAGTACTGACTGATGCTGTAGTGTCCAGACTTAGGCTTGGTTACAAGTACGACTGATGTTTGTAGTGGCCAGGCTTAAGCTTGGTTACAAGTACTGACTGATGTTGTAGTGGCCAGGCTTAAGCTTGGTTACAAGTACTGACTGATGTTGTAGTGGCCAGGCTAAGCTTGGTTACAAGTACTGACTGATGTTGTAGTGGCCAGGCTTAAGCTTGGTTACAAGTACTTCTGGCAGTTTGGGAGACACACAGATGATGTTTAAAACTAAATAACAAAGTATGTGACGAACACTGTGGTCAGTATCTTAAACACTATTTTTTAAACTGCCCCACTTATTGAGGAATATCTAGATAGTAAATAACCTGTGATATGTCAAGATGTCTTATTAATAAAAATAAGATAGTAGCTATATTAAATTTGATTGTAGCAGATGAATGAACTGTAATATAAATCCAGATGTACACTTGTTTAACTTTTTCTGAGGCTAGTTCCTAGGTGTTTTGTGTATCCATATTTTCTTGCGCTGCCCTCCACAGGATGGTTTATGTCGTGCACAATAAAACTAGCCACTTGAGGGGCCCAAAATCTAATCGTTACAATAATAACATAAGAAAGAAGGAAACATTGCAGCAGGCCTACTGGCCCATGCAGGCAAGCCCAAATTCTCCCACCGGCTTAAGCCAATGCCTTGACCTAGTCAATCAGGTCACATTCAATAACAGGTCAGGTCACATTCGCTTATCATGTCAGGCCACATTCACCTAGTAATAATAATAATTTACTTAGTATTACGGTAGGAAAACACAAAAGAGCAGAAAGTGTGACAGTATGATAAAGAAAGAAAAAATGATTTTAAAAAATCAGTAATTATCGCGGAAGATAATTTTAAAAGGAGTGACAAGACAGAGGGGCAATAGAGAAGGAAGTAGAAGACAGTTAAAATAAGTTAAAGTAATGTTAATAATTATGTCAGCCAATTGTCATCAGACGGGCAGGGAGCGTCTGATATCTGTCTGTCTGTCTATCTCCTGTGTGTGTGTCTGTCTGTCCTCTGTTTTTACTCTCCCTGTCAACCTTAACCTATGTTCCCTTTTGTTATTTATTCTTTCCCTTTTACTGTAATTCTGCTCATTTGGAGTTTCTCAACAAACGTAAATGGAGAGAGAGGAGGGAGAGAGGGGAGAGAGAGAGAGAGAGAAAAGGGGGGGAGAGAGGGAGGGAGGGAGGGGTAACACTAGGAGTAACATTGATGTACGTTTTAAATCTCCAGTACTTGGATAAGGACAAAAAAAGATAGGGAGGAGCATTATTGGATTTTTGTTCCCCTTCCAACCTCTCTCCCTTTCTTCATCCTTCATAAGCCTTGTTTAGTTTCTGAGAATTTCTTCTTCTTCTCTTGATAAATCCAAACATCAAGTATATTAACCAGTCATTGTGTGGAAAAACTGAAGAATAAACAAACACACGAACATACAAGCCGGGCTGGAGCATGGAGAACTACAGAACACCGAGGACAACACAGAACACAGAAATGAATGAAAAAATTAAAATGAAATGCTAGGTAAAAAGGGAAGAAGAGTGGAAATTCGAGAATGACAGCATTTAAAGGTCGTATTTAAATACGAAAAATACTACACAGCACATAATATATTGTTGGGGGAAAGACACGGCTGATGTAAGCAAGAGTAACAGTAACGGGGAGAGCAAGTAACCCAAAAGTAACAGAACGGTGAGAAGCAAGTAACAAGAGTAACAGTAACGGTGAGAGCAAGTAACAGAGTAACAAGAAAAAAACAAAGAA
>NW_026475129.1:0-10614 GCF_026875155.1 Cherax quadricarinatus
TAATTGGGGGTCTTGTTGCTTTTTAAATTTTCCCCCAGCTTATATCGGTTGGATTGGTTTACTTGGCCCCACTTTATGTTTTTGTTATTGAATTAATTTTGGGTGAAATGCCCCTCGTGACTAGTTCATTTTGTCGGTCTGGGGGCTCCATGCATAATGTTAACCTCAATTATTTGGATCTGAGTATATGTTTTTGAATGGTGACATTTTTTATCAATCTCATTGTTATAAAGATGGGGTCTAGGTATTCTCCAGTCTAGTAGGCCTATTATTTGGGTTTAAATTGAATTTTGTGCAAGTTTTAAAAGCTCGTGTGGTGTGAGTTTCATCAGAGCTCCCTCCTGGTGTTTTTACTGCAAAAAATTATTTGCAAATTTTTCCCCTCCATTTTGGTCCTTAAAGTTGAAATCCCCAGGACAAATTTTGGGGTGCAGGAGCTGGAAGTTTTTCCAGACAGTGGTCTTTTTTAACAGCTTTTCCCGGGAATTGCTGGGTTTTTTTGCATCCGGGGGCTTGTAGACTACCACTTGACTGGGTTTTTTGGTTCTCGACCTTTACTGCTAAAACTTCCATACATCATTTGAGGATTAAGCAGTTTGTGCAAAAAAAGGGACTCTGCAATGTTACCCAAACCCCCCCCCCCCCTTTTGCCTGTTCACTTGTCACATCTGTAAGGTTGTAACCTGGGACCCAAATTTTCGTTGTCCAATTTGACCCTTTAGGGGGTCTCAGTAAAACCCCGCGAACATTGCCTTTCCCTCTGCAAGCAGTCCACGGATAAAGGGTATTTTTTGTTTGTTGCGGTTTTAGACCCTGTATATTTGCAAAGAGAATTTTACGGATCGTGGTTTGTTGGTATGGGGAAATTTTTTTCCCCGGCATTAGTATCGTATCTGTTGGTTTGGAGTGGTGGATTTTGATGTGGGTTTCCCCTCCAGCTATGACGGATTGGTGTACGATTTCTGCCATTTTCCCGCCAGTTTTTTTCCTTCCCGGCACTAAAAAACCTCTCCCTCTTGAGTGGCTGTGGCTACCCAGGTTTTCCCATGGCCTGGATGTTTTGTATCTTTTTGTCCCCTTTAGATGGTATGCCTGGCAATTTAAGTTATAGCACAGTCTTTCCTGTACTGAAGAGGTACACAGTTCAGGGTGAAAAAGCTTACAGGAAGGGAGTTTGCATTTTCCTGTTGTCATATGTGCAATGCATTTTCTAGGGTGGTCATAGTTGCACGTCCCATCTGTTTTTCCAGATTTCCCATGCCAGCAGATACCAAGTGCATAGTATGTGCACAGGCTTGGTTTCCGCTTGCCTTGGGTTTCCCTGTCTTACTTCTTTCCTCCCTAGCACCAACAATGGGGCTCCCACCAGTTGTTTTTGGTAATATATCCTCACTATTGCTATTGGAGTCCTCTTGTTTGCTATTTCCTGCGGTATTTCTAGTTTGCAATATTGGTTTTATCTTATCTTTGACTACACTTGTTTCTCTACTATGGCTCCTGTCCCCTATGAGGTCACTTATATGTATTCCTTCCTGCGTATAATTCCCGACTACCTGGACAAAATCTCCAGCTTCACCATTACTGTCTCCCAGGACAGCATCTCCAGCTTCCCCATTTCTGTCTCCTAGGACAGCACATCCAGCTTCACCATTACTGTCTTCCAGGACAGCACCTCCAGCTTCACCATTACTGTCTCCCAGGACAGCACCTCCAGCTTCACCATTACTGTCTCTCAGGACAGCACTATCAGCCCCACATTTACTGACTACCACATCACCTCCAGCCTTACAGTTTGTGACTACATGGCCAGTATCAAGGGCAGTACCATTCAGCCCAGACTTTTTATGTTCCCATCTGTTGTAGAAAGCTTCCAGGTTTTCTATGAAAGCAGCTTTGATGTTGTCCTCTTTTAATACCCTTGTGATTTTAGTCCACAGATTTTCCTCATTTGGGCATACCCAAAAACACTTCTCTGTTTTAATACTGCTTGTAGCTAGTTCTTGGATATCTGCACAAGGGGCGTGACACCAATTTCCACAAAAATGACAATTTATCCATGTGGAAGCCCGTTTGTTTGACTGACCACAGACTACACACAGCTTCATAATGATTTGAATGGTTGATTTACTGCAATTCTACTAGCAACCTCTTGAATATTCTATTAATAACCTTAAATGAAGCTCTAGCTATTTGTATTTCTGTTTCTAACTGTTTTTGTATATTGGACAGCTTACCGTCACGTTCCTGATTTTTTATATTTGTGTTTATAAGGGCGCCTACAACCCCATCCGTTTACAGTCTGAAAAATTCTAGGAAGTGTGAATGGTTTCATGAGATGCTCATTAGGTATGGTGTAGATGTAGTGTTTGTGCAAGAGCACAACCACAAGCCGGGTTGTATGTTGATGATTGAGGGGTATACTGTATATGTGGCACACTCAACGAGATTGAAAGGAGGAGTGGCTATTTTGGTGGGGGAGGCTAGCCCGTTTACTGTACATCATTGTGAGGAGGGGGGTGAGGGGAGGGTTATAAGAGTGGATGGGACATGGGGAAGAGATAAGATGTCTTTTGTGTGTGTTTATGGTCCGGCGGAGGGGGACAGTCGAGTGAAGAATGAGTTTGTACGTGAAGTGTTGGTGTATCACTTAAGGTCGCTTCCAGCATTAGCTGTGGTGGGAGGGGACTGGAATTGCGTTATACGCCGCAAGGATGTGGAACCTATGGGAGCAGGATATTGTTCTGGCGTTCTGAGGGACCTGTTAACCGGGGTGGGGTTAGTGGATGTAGAGGGGGGGCAGCATGGGAGGTGCAGCACACCTTTGTGAGGCAGGGGTATGCTGCACGGCTGGACAGGATATACGTGGCAATGAAAGCTGTGGTGCGGAGTGTAAGGGTTTTGGATGTCTTTTTTTCTGATCATAGAGGTGTTTTGGTGGATTTGGGATGGGAGGGTCGGCCGAACAGTATAAGAGTTATGGAAATTGAATGTTCGGTTGCTTCAAGATGTTGAGGGGAGGGTCCTATTTGCACAATGGTGGAAAGGCTTATGGGAAGGGATGGAAGTCAATGGGGATGTGTTGAGATGGTGGGATGTGACGGCGAAGACGAGGATTCGAGAGTTCTATGTCCGACAGGGAAGGCACGAGAATCAGTTGGCTTATGGGCTTATTAGGTATCTTGAGGGGCAGTTAAGGGAGTATTATGAGAGAGGAAGGGGGGGGATGGGAGCCCCTGTGGCTGACATAGAAGGAGTGAAGGAACGCCTAATGGAAGTGCAAAATGAGAGGTTTGATGCGGCAAGGGTTTTAGGGGGGTTGGAGGAGGTCATGTGGGGTGATAGACCATCGGCGTGTGTCCTGCGGAGGGCAGGGGCGCCGGCGCGTTGCAATGGAAATGGTGGGTTTGAGAGTTCTTGAGGACATCGAGGGGTATAGGGAGGGACAAGATTTGGTGACGACAGAGGGGATGGGAGGGTATGTTGATTCTTGGCTTAGTGCACATATGAGGAGTGTGGGTGTGAGAGAGGGGGCTTTAAGAGAGACAAGGGGATGGGTGCGGAGTGTGCTGGACAGGGACGACAGGGAACAGTTACAGGGGCCTATTGTGGAGGAAGAGGTGTGGACGGCTTTAATGAGTATGAGCAGGGGTAAGGCACCGGGGATAGATGGGCTGCCTGCGGAGTTTTACATACAGCACTGGGGAGTATTAAAAGATTTTTTGGTGCAATTATTTAATATCATAAAAGAGAGGGGTGCATTGGGACCTTTGCAGGCGACAGCACTAGTAGTTTTGGTGCCAAAGGGTGTGAAAGTCAGTGCACAGTGAGAGATTACTGGATATCACTCATGTGTGCAGATACAAACTTTTTGCCAAATTTTGGGAAATCGTATAAAAAAGGTCATTGGAAAGGTATAGTGAGGGGTCAATATGGGATTCCGGGGAGATCAATGTATGAGGGGCATGGGGTTATTAGAAGGTTTATTGAGGGTCCACAAGAGGGGGAACGTGGCGTATTGGTGTTGGATTGGAGAACGGCATATGACAGTGTCGAGAGGGAGTCTCTGTGGAGAATCATGGAGTGGCAAGGGTTCGGGGAGGACATTGTGAATTGGACACGTACTTTATATCAGGGAGCTGGGATGTGTGTACAGATAAATGGGAGGGTGGGGTTGCATGTGAAAATGGGCAGGGGATTGAGGCAAGGTTGCCCGTTGTCACAAATATTATTTGCATGTTTACAGAATCCGTTTTATAGGGCAGTGGAAAGGTGCATACAGGAGGGGGTAAGGGAGGACATACGAGGTGGGAGTCCCAGTATCATAGGTTACGTTGATGACACAACTGTCCTAGTGAATGGGAGGGAGGGATTGGAGGGTCTGGAGAGAGTTATAGATGTTTTTGGATGGCAACGGTATGGCATAAATGGCAAAATCTAAGTCATGATTTTGGGGTGAAGGGGAGGGGCAGGAGGGGGGGGGGGGGGGTGAGGGGATGTCGGGGCCCCGGGTGAAAATTTGGGGGATTTGTATATGGGTAATGCTCAGATGGCGAGGGAAAAAATTCAAAGGGGTGGTAATGGGGTATTGGGAAGATTGTCGGGATTGGGGCCGACACATCTTACCTACACCGGGGGGGCTTGTGGTAATGGCTTTTGTCAGAAAAAATATGGCTGTGGCACTTTGTACCTTTTGGTGTATGGGATGCCCGGGAGATTGTTGAGCAGATTTTCCTTTTTTCGGGGGTTGGGGATGCTTTGGTTAAAAGAGGTGGAAACCCTTTCCGGGGGCCTTGGGGGGGCGGGGGTTAATTCATTTGGAAAGAATTTTTGAAGTTGTTATGTGAAACAGGGTTGAAAGGGCTCGGGGAAGGGAGGAGGTTGGGGGATGCTGCAGGGAGATCTTCGAGATGGGGAAAGGGAAAAGTTTTGAGAGATGGGAGGAGTTGGTCAGAGAGCCAGAAACAGCGGGTAGGGTCCATGGGAGGAAGATAGGGCCGGGGTGGTAGGGGAACAAAAAGGGTGACCCGATTACGCAGGGGAAGACATCTGGGACCCCCTTCCCCTTAACATAGTGTGAGATTTTAAAGGATTGCAAACTGATGGGCAAAACATGCAGGTAGAAAAACAGGCTGAAAAATTTCCCAAAACTGCTTACAAAGAAACAACCTCTAAAAACATTATTTCATGAAACGATGTTACGTCAATGGTGCCTTACCAAAACGGGAAAAAAACCTTTCTTTATCGACTAAGAAAACGCACTATCCCCAAAAAATCCCCCATGTTTGTGAGGGATGAAAAATGCAGTTACAAAACAGCCCAGGGAAAAGAGATACTTCATCTCCACAGAACATGACCTTAAACATCCCTAAGTGAGGCGGGGACTAACGGAACAGGTAAAGTGCAATAATACCCATAGTCCACGGTTAGTGTTATTTGTCATAAATTTTGCCCCCCTAAAATTCTAATACTCCAACTACTTTTAATTGTCATTGTTGTACCAACGACCATTTACCTCAAGTCTTAAATTTGTATTAAATATTACAGAATCTATCCCCTTTTTTACAACTTACCACATCACTGTTCCACTTTTTTTTTTAAAACAACCAAAATTGTTTCAAAAATTCTACCCATTTTTAAAAAAATACTAATTGCCCAATTTTATTCTAAACCCCTATTATTCCCCAATTTTACTTTAAACTTATTGTAAAAACTTATTGAAAAACTTCTTTTATTGACAATTTTTATTTCCATATTTTTTAAACCAGTATTTTCAACAACAACTTTTATATCTCCTTCTACCATCTTCTAGCATATTAAAAAACCAAGTCTTTTGCCATTTTTTTTTTTATAATTTTTTTTTTTATTATTATTTTCTCCCTTTAAATTTTGTGTATTTTATCCTGTCAAATAAACTAATTAACTCTAATTCTTGTAAACAATTTATATAAGACCTTAGTGAAATTAAAAATTTGAGAGTTTTTCCCTTTTTATATTTTAAATTTAAATCACATTTTACTCAGCTCTTTCTAGCTCAATACTAGTCAATACCAAATTCACTATACAAACCAATGAATTCTATGAGGACTGGTGCATTTGTAATTTGCATTTTTTATTATTATAAAAGTTGTTGTACTTGCTTTTCTGTAAATACATATCAATACCAAATTCACATATTAGACCATAGTGCAATTATAGTGAGAGACTGTGCTATTTTTAATTTTTGTAATTTATTTTATTAAAAAATTTCAGTTGTACCATGCTCATTCTACCTAAAGACATAGTCAATCCCAAAATTCACTATATTAGACCTAGGCAATTACTAGTGAGAGACTAGTGCTATTTTTAATTTGTATTTTTATTTTATTAGTTTTAAACCCTTTTGTATTTTAGCTCACCTAGCTCAAAACATGACCCCACAAAAGTATTATTAGCCCTTATGCAATTACAATGAGAGTCTTTTTCCCATTTTTAATTGTATTTTTATATTACTATTTATACTAGTTGTACTTTAGTTCTTCAGCACAAACACAGAAAAATAAACTTCATTTTTGGGTAGTATGACTATACCCTACATGCCCAAAAATATCTAGCTATATACTTGCCAAATTTCCCCACCACTCAGATATCGTAGTAAAACTCAACACACAACTCAGGATATAAAAAACCAAAATTTTAAAACCCTAGAAGATGATTGACCCGTTGACCCTGATCAAAACCTCCATAATCTGAAACCCAATAAAAACCCTATTGGAAAGTAACTGCCTTTATTACACAGCATCACAAGCCCATACAAAAAACAATGCAAAAAGTCTATCAGTACTTAACTAAAATCGGTCCTTGACAACATTTTTATGACCCTAGCACTCCCTTAAATCACTAAAGACACCCTTCCCGCTTATTTACTGAACCGGGTTTAAACAGGCCCCAAAATAGATATCTCCCCTCTACCGGGATACACAGCAATTCACAACTGCAAACAAACAAATTGGGGGGGTGGTATTGCAATCTATTACTCAAACCAAATTTTATTTTTGCCCTAGCACCATTTGCTTAGTGATGAAAGGGGGAATACATTTTGCAAATTTTTATTAAAAAACCTTTAAGACGCCTTAACAATCGGTCCCTTTTTCCGGATACCCACACAAACTCCAAATTTCAGTGAGAAATTAAAGTCACAAATAAAAAACAGAAAATGAATAAGCACCCCCTTCTCTTAGCTGGAGACTTAAACACAACCTTGGCTTACTAATGATCAGCCTTTAAACTGATTTCATCAAAATATGAACAACCATTCTATACCCAAAATAAAAAAACCAGGCTACTGAGACAAATGCAACCCTAATAGACCACTATGGACCAATATACAGCCCCCCTTAATCAGGGGTAATCACAGATAGCACACAGACCCCCTTTCCCTACCTTCCCCCCACAAACATTGTAAACCACCCCTTGAATACAACAAAGTCTCATTTGACCCATACGAGCCCCCTAAGGAGTTCACAGCGACCTAAGACTGTTATTGGCCCACAGAATTTCCAAAGGCCCAAAGGTATTTATGACTGGACGACATCTTTTTTTAACAAATTACTTAGACTATACAAAAAACATTGTCTTTTAAAAACAAAAAAACACAAAAAACGGGTTTGGGTTTCACCCTTCGAAATCCATTTACAAGAAAACACCATAGAAAAACAATATAGACAGGGGTTAATACACAAAAAATCCTTTTAAAAACTATTCATCACTCCACCAAAGTAATAAAAAAAACCAAAAAACTAACTACTCCAGTAGTTTACAACCTAAGGGGTATAAAAAAAAACCTGGGAAAAAAAACCTCTCAATTCTAGGGACCCACAAAATGAGAAAAACCCCGAAAAATTTTCCCAACTAAACTAATGAAAAACCCCAAAATCCCACTGACACAGCTAAAAAGATTTAAAAACCTTTTTTTTTCAAAATAGGATCTAATCTCGCCAGTAAAAACCCCATACCAAAGCCCCTGCCGGGGACTACTAGATGGAAATTTTCCCCAATTCCTTCTATCTTGCACCAACTAGCCCACGGAAGTCTTGGGGATCATAAAATCACTTAAAAAAAATCGGGGGGAAACTGTCTCTGTCCCACCATTATGTCAACGAGCGGGCCCCTGCCCTTTTGCATGCTATTTCATTTTTTAACAATAATAGAGACTAGCACCCTTCCCCAACTACCAAGATGGGAAGGGGTTTCACCAAACATAAAAGGGGGACCCACAGACATAAACAACTATAGACCAATATCTAACTTACCATTGCTATCCTAAATCTTTTAAAACCGTGCACAGGGCGTACATTTATAACGGGCCAAAAAATACTCAAACCCCCGCCCTTTGGATTCAGGAAAAAAAAAAGCATAAAAGATGCAATATAAAAATGCTAGATCTGCTTTACACGCATTGGAAAATAAGGAAAATCCACTAGGAAAATTTTTTTTGACCAAGGGAAAAACTTTTGACCAGAGACCACACATCCTACCCACAAAATTGATCATATGGTATAAAGGCCCTGCGCTTGCTTATTTCAAATCTTACATTACTAATAGGTATCGTACTCACCCTTAAAGACACAGCATCACAAAACGGCCCCTGATCTGGGGGTTCCGCAGGGAAGTGTCCTTGGTCCCCGTCTTCCCCATATACATCAATGACCTTCCAAAAGTACCCAACACCTGAAACCCCTTCTTTTGCTGATGACACGACTTATGTCATCTTCACCCTAATCTTTCCACCCAAACCATTGTGAATGAGGAGCTGATTAAAATACGACTTGATGACAGCCAATAAACTTAAAGCTTAACACTGCAAAACTTCTATATTATGTTTGGTACAGAGCGGGGAAAGCACAAATTAAAAATTAAAATTGACAAAAACCCAATTACCCGAAATAAGGGGGAAAATTCCCAGGGTTATCCTTGACAGCAACCTGAAATTTCAGCACCCCTTTTCCAGCATATGCCAAAAAAATATCCAAAACGTTGGGGTCCCTCCAAGAAGATACTACGTCCCAAAAGCCCTTTTCCACTATACACCACTTATTTATCCAACCTCACCTATGCTATTTGTCTTGGGATCAAATCACCCCCTCCCCCAAAAATAACCCCAAAAAAAAGTGCAGTAAGAATAACACAAACCCTCCCTGGCAGACCCCCCCTCTCAAAATCAAAATTACCCCAGTTTATACATCCACCTTACTACTGTCAATCATATCTACAGGGCCTTAAACTCAAAAATCAACCCCCCGCCAAAACGTTTCTTTATTTGGACAGAACCCAGGCATAACACCAAAACAAACACTCTACGACATTTCCCCTGTCCACTAAACCTTTACAAAAAATTTAAAGTATTCAAAGGCCCCAAAACTGGAATACCCTACCCGAGAAACTCTAGAACTGCAGCACTTCACACCTTTTAAAAATACCATTGGGAAAAAATCTTTTCTCCCCGATACACCCCTCAACTAACTACACAATACCACCTGGGTTCACACTTACACCGCTCACTCTTTGACCATAAACAGAAAAATTTAAACTCGTCTTAAAAAAAATGAATCCTGGATACTCCAATACGAAAAATATACTGTGCCAAAAACAAAAACATTTACATTTCTAAGCTCACAAACTAGATTTATCACTAAGCCATAATACCAACTTACCTCATCATTTTTAATATTTTAAATTAAAAATAAAATAAGTATACCCGGATGCCTACCGCTAAGCGTTTTAGTGGGACACTCGTAATCACAAATTTTCTCATTAAAAAAAACAAAAAACCAAATTCTGTAAACTAGCATTGTAATCCTTATAGAAATAAACTTTGAATTGAATTGAATTTAATTGAATAAAAGGGTTACGCTCCCGGGCCCCGCGTGAGGAGGTAAGTATAGGGTTTTTTCACGAATATTGCCGTCTGGGTTGTTTTACAAATAGCGAATAAGGGGGGTGGGGTGTGTAGTTTTGGGTGTAATCAGCTTTTCATTGTTTATTTTTTTGAAAGCCTAGGATTGTGCGGAATGGTTAGGGAAAATAATCCGGTTGTGGGGGGGGAAAGGGGTTTCGGTTTTTAAAAGCGCTCGTTTAGATTTGGGGGGGTTTGGGGGAAAGGTTCAAAGGGCAGGGGTTTTCTTAAAAGGTTTTATTTTGTTTATATATCATGGGCAATGAGAGACAAAAGGGGGGGAGGAACGTAGGATGGCCATAGCAGCTCCTTTTATAAACAAAGTGTCGCAACAGGGAATATATGGTAGGAGGTGGGAGGGGGGGGATTTTTCGAGGGCTACGGACTTTCTTTTTTAGGGTTTATGGGCTTTAAAGCGTCAGGGGCATGAACGGGGTGGCCTTTCCCCGGGGGGGGGGGGTTGCAGAGGGCATTTTTTAGTTGTGGGAAATTTTGTGAGGGAAAAGGGTGTTTTGAGGTGATATTCAATGTTATTCAATGAATGCTTGGGGTTATTTGAACACCGATGATTAAATTTATCTAAGGATTCCTTCATGTTTTGTAAGGATGTACTAACAGTTATTATAAGCATATTTTTTAAACCCGTAATTATACATGTTAAATATATATGAGCAAAATTTTTT
>NW_026475130.1:0-10967 GCF_026875155.1 Cherax quadricarinatus
AAACAAACAATCGGGCTGTTAGCTTCCCTGACAGTGGGTCAGGCGCACCCCGGACCAAGGGTAAGTCTGGTAGGGTCAGTGCACATCAACAAGAAATCATATCTATAAATTTACAAAGAAGAAGTGAAGCTGACCAAAGGCCATGCGTAGTTTCAATAAAAAACAATACAAACAGACCAAAGACGTTGCTCTCCCAAGTGACGGCTTAGAACTGTTACATAGTCGGGGAAGGTTAATACTTGCGGAGGTGCAGATTTTTATATTTATTTTTCTGAATGACGGAATGGCCTTTGGTATTTTTTGAAGATGAGAGAAAGCCAGTGCTGAATTTCAAAGACAATAGGACAAAAAAAATCAAAGTTGTGGATCACTGACCGTGCATTTTGAGAGTCTGAGACAACAAACTACGAGTGAAAGTTAAGACACTTGTGCAACATTTGGTTATCTTTTATGTCGACGTTTCGCCATCCAGTGGCTTCATCAATACAGATTCTTGGACATAATTAGAAAACAGAAGAACTATATACAAAAGATGAGGTAATCAGCCCCTCAGCCTTGGAGGTGGTGTTTACAACACCGTGGTTGTAGAGATTCTGAAGCACAGGTATGTATGTATAATGTTCGCCAAGACCGTAGTCCTGGCACGGGTCTCAATCTTGCGATGACCCGTCTCTGGCTCCCGAGGAAGAAAGGTTTCTACAATGATGCGACATATGCTGTTCAAGCACTCTTCTGGTCAGTTCAACTGGTGCATCCTAACTATGGACACTAGCGAGGAGGAGGATATGTCGTTATCACAGGTAACGCTTGTCTGGTTCGTTGACTCCATGGTACACTAGTGTGGCCGCAGTCATCTCTGGGTCCTCTTCGGGAGGGAATATCACTCCTAGTTGCCTGCGGAGTGTCTCAGTAACTTCGCACTCCAGAAGATAGTGTGTTAGGGGCCGCTGGACAACGTGCTGACAGTACTGGCACATCTCCTCCTCAGCCTTGTCTACCATCATCTTGGCTGTGGGAAAGCCCAAACGAAGCCGATGGATGGTGGTACACTGCGCTCTGGACCAGCTTGGGGCCCCCATCTGGACCAACACAGTATGTCTCAGATCTGAGGCCCGGCTTCCTTCCTTGGCTGACAGAGTAAGATGCGTAAACGCCTGCAAAGTGGTCACGATTCTGCACAGGCAGCAAGGTACCCCACTAAGGAGACGGATATTGACAACCATGGCACAAGATCCCACACTCTTCACGGACTACTCCTGGATTCGTTCGTTTTGTGCTGCTGGGCGGAAGCTGCTGCCTATACAACTACTCCTTGAGAAGAGTTGTGACCTTCCTGTTGCTGGGTACCATCCACCACCTCCCTGGCGCCCAGATCCGGCCGATGTTTTCATCATACAGCTACCCATCTCTAAGCGTCTCTGCAGTCAAGACACCCTCAGCAATCATACTGAGACAAGCATGGCACTGGCAGAGGGAGGCACATGTGCAGTGTATTTCACAGATGGTTCTGTCGACCCTGACAGGAAGAGAGCAGCAGTTGGACTGTACCACAATGGTCACACACAAGTCTGGCGACTCCCTGACCACTGCACGATCCTTCAAGCTGAGCTGGTGGCGATTCAGCAGGCATTGTCACATGCCCTACGACATCGACTCCGACCTGTCATACATGTTGATTCAACCTCTGCAATCAATGCCCTCTCCCATCCTCAACCACAGGACAATGTTCACCTCATCACATCGATCCTGAGCATAATGACAGCCTTAGAAGTTCAGGGTAACAGATCGACATTGAACTGGATCCCCAGCCATGCTGGCATCTGGGGAAATGAGGCGGCAGATGATGCAGCCAAGGCAGCAACAGACTATCCACATGTTGGGATTACTGTCCCAATCAGCCTACGACAGACCAAACTGGTGGCTGCCAGAGCCATGAAACTTATGGGGGAGGTCTTAGGTGATACCCCATTTCAACAGTGGTACCGAGCAGCGACTCAGGGAGAACCCCCTCCATATGATAGAAGCTGGTCCAGAGCGCAGTGTACCGCCATCCATCGGCTTCGTTTGGGCTTTCCCACAGCCAAGATGAAGCACAGGTACGAACGAACGAACGAAAGTTCAGGTAAGATCCCAAATGGGATGAGCGGGGAAGACGGGACAGACGAAGAACAGTGCTGGAGAGGAGTGTTCTTAGTCGTAGAAATAGAGCCAGGGCTAACCCAGCAGCGAGGCGATCGTGGGACAGATATTGAGAAGAGAAATTCAGGCTCTTCTGTTGGGACTCCGGTGGGGTGAGCGGGAAGGAAGGGACATGCGACGTTTAGAGCTAGAGAGGAGTGAAGAACTGAGCCATGTCTTAACCCAAAGGGTAAGGCGAATGTGGATCAGAGAATGGTACCTGTCATAGAAGGTACCTCTCGAGAATCCAAGGTTATTTGTAAATAGGGTTAGGAGCAGGATCATGCAAGGAGTAGAAAAGGTTGTGTTGGTTTGTGGGTCTGCGAATGTCTTCGTCAAGGAGAGAGGTCCAGTAGTCATGTCGTGTCACGAGTTTGTCAATCTGTCTGTCACTGAGCGTCTTCCAGTACATATTCAGCGCAGGGATGTCTAACTGGGCATGTAGAGACTCGCATGTGGCGAAGTCCTCCCATCTGACATCAAGCACCCAGCGCAGCGCCTTGTTCTGGACACGCTGCAGTTTAAGTAAGTTTGTTTTTTGCTGCAAGTAGAGAGGGCTAGAGGAGAGTAAGTTATCAGAGGACGTATAAGGATTTGTAGAGGTGTAGTTTTGGTGCGTTGAGAGGCATGTTTCAGCTTGTAGAGGCCCGCAAGGCCTTACTAGCTATTGCATGCCCTGAGTGAATGTGTCCGTGCAAGCGCAGAAGGTAGTCAAGATTAACGCCAAGGACAGTGACAGATTGTGTCATGGGGATGTAAGTGCGGGTGTCAGCTGTTCTGAGCTCGACAGGTAATGGAGGATCACGTTTTCTGTAGTTAAAATATGTAATGCTGGATTTAGCTGCATTGGTTTTGATCCTCCATTTTGTTCCCAGATGGCTATCCTGTCGACCTCATTTTGTGTTTTGTGTGAGTGTATCTATATTGGCATGGGTGATAAGTTGTGTAATGTCGTCTGCATAGGCTAGTGTGATGGAGTTTTGGTATACAGGTGTTGGAATGTCGTTAGTGTATAAAATGTAGAGGGTAGGGGAGAGGACAGATCCCTGGGGTACTCCAGCATTTAGTGTGAAGTAGTCAGAGTAACAGCCTTGGAATTTGATTCTCATGGTACGGCCGTCTAGGAAGTTGCAGAGGAGTTTACGAGTAGTGAGAGGCAGGTTAAAGTTAGTGCAGAGTTTGTACTTGAGCCCTTGGTGCCAGACAGTGTCAAAAGCTTTTTCAACGTCTTTTGCAACCAGGGCTGTCCTGTTTCTTTGTTCTGTGTTTATGCGGATGTAGTTGAGAATGATGTTAATGGCATCTTGTGTGGCTCTGTGTGTTCTGAAGCCAAACTGACCATCAGAAAGTAGAGTTGTGTTCCAGGTATCTGCGAAGGCGATAGTTGATGAGTTTTTCAAAGAGTTTACCTAAAGTTTCGAGGAGGCTGATAGGGCGATAATTTCTAGGATCAGAGTGGTCTTTTTTGGGTTTAGGAAGGAGGATAGCAGTAGCAGCTTTGAAGAGGGAAGGGAAGTATCCAGAGGCAAGGGAGGCATTGAGGAGGTTTGTGTAGGCAGTAATGATAGAGTCAGGAAGGTGTTTTAGGATAATATGGTTTAGGCCAGAGGGCCCAGGAGCCTTGGGAGGAAGGTGTCTGAGGAGAGTTTTAATGTCTGTGTTGGTGAAAGGAGTGTCGAGTTCTTGGGAGGAGGTAAGAGAGTCTAGATGAAATGTGGCTATCTGGTGTTGTATCTTGTGTGTGTGCAGTGTTCCAATGTTCTATGTTCTGAATGTGTTGAATAACGTTAGGGTGAGGTCGGTGAGGGTGGAAGATGTTTCTCCCACATGTGTTTGAAGATGTTGGTAGCAGCCTGCGGGTCTGAGATGTGTGTTGTGTTGTGGTGTGGGTGAAGTGTTTGAATTTGTTGGTGGGAGTAGTGCCTCTGATTTTTTTGATAAAGTTCCAGAAAGCTTTAGTGTTTTTAATACGCTGTTTGTCAGCTTGTTGTATGAGTTGTGACCAGTGATTGTTGTGGTCTTGGTCTAGACTGTGTAGAATGTTCTTTCTAAGGTAAGTGAGATCTAATCGAACTTGATTAAATCTGTGTGTGTTGTAGAGGAAGCGGTTGTGGTAGCAGATAATTAGTCTTCTTGTTCTGAGTGACGGTTTGAAGGAATAACGAGTGGTGTGAGTTTTCTTTCGTATTTCTTGTTGGCTGCTTGTGTAATGGTGTCCTGGATGAGATTAAGTTGAGTATCGATATCAGAGATAGGTTTGTTGTTATAGTCATAGGTGAGGTTAATATTGTCTATGTGTTGTTTGAAAGCATCCCAGTCAGCGTTCTTGTAGGAGAAGGAAGGTGTGGTTGGAATGAGGATAGGGTTGGAGGAGATGTGTAAGATGACTGGGATGTGATCAGAGCCTGTAATACCTGGAGGTTACCTGGAGGTTATTCCGGGGATCAACGCCCCCGCGGCCCGGTCCACGACCAGGCCTCCCGATGGATCAGGGCCTGATCAACTAGGCTGTTACTGCTGGCCGCACGCAGTCCGACGTACGAGCCACAGCCCGCTGATCCGGCACTGACTTTAGGTATCTGTCCAGCTTTCTCTTGAAGGCAGCCAGGGGTTTATTGGCAATTCCCCTAATGCTTGATGGGAGGCTGTTGAACAGTTTTGGGCCCCGGACACTTATGGTGTTTTCTCTTAGTGTACCAATGGCGCCCCTACTTTTTATTGGCGGCATTTTGCATCGCCTGCCCAGTCTTTTACTTTCGTAGGGAGTGATTTCTGTGTGCAGATTTGGGACCATTCCTTCCAAGATTTTCCAAGTGTAGATTATGATATATCTCTCCCTCCTGCGTTCCAACGAGTACAAGTCAAGTGCTTTCAAGCGTTCCCAGTAGTTAAGGTGCTTGACAGAACTTATACGTGCAGTAAAAGATCTCTGTACACTCTCTAGATCTGCGATTTCACCTGCTTTGTATGGAGATGTTAATGTACAGCAGTATTCCAGCCTAGAGAGAAAACAAGTGATTTGAAAAGGATCATCATGGGCTTGGCATCTCTTGTTTTGAAAGTTCTCATTATCCATCCTATCATTTCTTTGCACGTGCGATCGTGGGCACTGTTGTGATCCTTGAAAGTGAGATCCTCAGACATTACTACTCCCAGGTCCCTTACATTTATTTTCCGCTCTATTGTATGGCCGGAGTCAGTAGTATACTCTGTTCTAGTTATTATCTCCTCCAGTTTTCCATAACGGAGTAGTTGGAATTTGTCCTCATTGAACATCAATTGTTTACCGTTGCCCACTGGAAAACTTTTGTTTATATCTTCTTGGAGGTTAACCGCGTCCTCAGCAGATGACAGCCTCATGCAGATCCTAGTATCATCCGCAAAGGATGATACGGTGCTGTGGTGTATATCTCTGTTTATAGGGCCAGGTGAGATGTAGTGTTGAAATAGAGAACTGGCTCGGTTTGCCAGAATGATGTCTGGTTTGCCTTGGCCCGTGTGATTGAAGAAGGTATTGAAGTCTGGGCGAGATGAATTAGGTGTTTATGGTTTGTGAAGTTGAGTAATTGGTGACCAAGTTGGTTGTTACTGGTGTGATGAAAGGCGGTGTGTTTGGCATTCATGTCAGCTAGTAGGTATGTTGGTGTGTTGGTGTAGTTGAAGACTAAGGAAAGGTCGTGTATGTTGAGAATAGTGTTTGGGCGAGCATAAGTGGTGAAAAAGATAAAGGGGCCAAGGTGGGTGTGTATTCTGACCGCAAGACAGTGTTGGTGAATAAAAGGGATTGGGAGAGATTCGTGTTTTATATTGGATTTGACAAGGATGGCAACCCCATCGTGGGGATCATAGGGGGGCTGTAGTGCAGTATAAAACCCTAATGGCGGATACGTTGAGGGGCTTTGAGGCAAGTACTGTTTAGCAAAACAATATCTGGTCTCTCTGCTTCAAGGAGCTCGGCCAGTAGGTGTCTAATAGTAAAGTAAGAACGTACGTTGAACTGAATCACTTTAAACATGATTTAATGGTTTCGTCATAGCAAAGTTAATGTAGGAGGAGTTTGGATTAAAACCCGTGATAGTGGTGCCATCAGTGGATGCGAGTTTGTAGGTGTTACGGACCCGTTTCCTGGAGGGGAGGAGAGAGATGGATCTGTTTTTATGTTCTTTTGTATGTCTGTCAGAAGTTGGGGCAGGTTTGGGTTTGAGTGGATTTTGTCTGGAGGAGGTGGAGTTGGACCTGGATGAAGTTTTGGTTGTGGTGGAGGAGTGGGCAAAGGTAGATGCAGAGGAAGTGGAAGCTTTGGTAGGGGATGAGGAAGTGGAAGCTATGGTACTGGGTAAGGAAGCAGAAGCTTTGGTTGGGGATGAGGAAGTGGGTAAGGAGGTCGGGGGAGGGGTGGTCGTAGCAGCAGCAGTAGGGTGGAAGTAGTGAAGAGGGGTAGGGGGGAGGAGAGCTGGTGGGTGTAGGAAGTGGGGGGGTGGGAGAGAGGGAGGAGGTAGAGGTTGTAGGAGGCTTAGAAGAGAAGCAGGAAGGAGGGATAATTAAAGAGGGAAGATTGTTAGTGGACAAGATTAGGTTAAGGACATGTGAGTAAGACTGATTGGTAGGCTTGAGAGATTACCATCGCAGAGTGGGCAGCAAGTGGCGAGTTGGCAGTTAGTTTTGTAGTCTAGTGAGGGAGTAGGTGTAGAAGGAGAGGTGATTGTAGTCTGTGTGTTGGTGTTTGAAGTGTGTAGAGTAGGAGGGGTAGACCAAGTGCGTGGGGTAACCCAGGCATTAGGGGTAGGGGTGGAAGGTATTGTAGGAGGGGGAGGTGCAGGGAAGGGGTTGGGGAGGGAGGGAGGTTGTCTTTCTCTGAGGGTGGAGAGAATGTCTTTTCTAGTAGGGCAGGAATTTGCAACTGCAGTGTGTGACCCACCGCAGTTAGAACATTTTAGGGGAGGTTGCAAGTGTTCCAGAAGTGGCCAGTTGCTGAACATCTGGAGCAGGTTTGTGTGGAAGTGAATGAGACTTTGTCGTGGCCGAATTTGTAGCATTTCAGACATGTGTGATGGGGTGAAAGTTTGGAGTGAAGAGGGAGTTTGGAGGAATGCGGATGTCTTGGCAAGGATTCCTTGATTGAAGAGTGTAGAGGCGTCAGAAGGAGTTGAACAGCGTATTTTGAGGATGGTAGAGTTTTCAGGTCTATAAATCTCGTCAACAGAGACTTTGTTCTTAGTACTAATGTCTTTGAATTAAGTCTTCTTTGTCTGTGTCATAGGCAGTCAGGGAGAAATAGTCTACGTGTTTTGCGATCACTGTGCATTTGGCGCGGTGCTCAGGAGTCCAAATAATAGTGAAGCCTGCATTGAGAAGTTTTTGTCTGGTCTCGGTTGAGGTGTACGTTTCGTAGAATGTCTGTCAAGAAGTAGTTTGAATCCAGAGTTGGTTTTAAAGACTTTTATACTGAGGAGCGCCAGTGATCTGGTACAGTAAATTTCCAGGACAGATAGTGGCATGATCAGATTTAGAGTATTTGAGGTTAAGCGAGAAAGAATTGGGCTTGGAAGAGGTGGGGGCAGGGTAGGCCTTAGAAGCAGGAGTAGGCAGAGTAGAGGCAGGTGTTGGCAGTAGAGGGGTGGTAAGGGGAAAGGAGGTGGAAGGCATTGCTGGCATCGTAAATTAGATGTGGGGGCCAATCCTGTGAGAAAAATTGGCTAGGCAAGTACGTGTGAAGTAGACACACGTACTTGCCTGGTTATAACTTTAAAGTTTCTTGTGGAGTCCGTCTCTGGAGGCACAGGACACTGAGGAGGTGAGCTGTAGCTTGATGGAGCACTGTGTGCCCTGAACTGGCTGTAAGGCGCGCAGACCACACGTACAGGCTGAGGCGTGGAGACTTCAGACAGCAACAGGAGTGCAAGGGAAAGCTTCCTGCCCTTGGGTAGGCAGCCACCGACGCACCAATCCTGATGGTGAAGACGAAGGTCCAGTAACCACCACTCGGTGAAGAGAGCAACTCTGGCTGTGAGCGATGAGGAGAGCCAATACTAGCTGAATGGCGAGCAGACTTCACATACAGGCTGAGGCGTGGAGACTTCAGACAACGGCGAGGAGAGGCAACACTGGCTGTATAGCGTGTAGACTACACGTACAGTCTGGAGCGTGGAGGCTACAGATAGCACAGGAGTGCAGAGGGAGGCTTCCTGCCCTTGGGTAGGCAACCATCGACGCACCAATCCTGAAGGTGAAAACGAAGGTTTAGTAACCACCACTCTGAGGATAGTCACACTCAACACGGGGTAATTAGAGAGGCGAGATCGTTCGTCGATGGAGCTGTGTGTCCAATGAATGAAGCACAGGTAAGGAGACTGGCGCTTATATAGGCGTCATGTGAAGAGGGACGTGTAGCAGACGAGGGCATAGTCACTGGTAGGCGGGATTCCCCAGTGGAAGTAGGTCCTTCCCAAATTGATGGGCTAGGACATCTACATGACCTTCTTCACGACTTCTACAACTAGCCCATCAATTTGGGAAGGACCTACTTCCACTGGGGGATCCCGCCTACCAGTGACTATGCCCTCGTCTGCTACACGTCCCTCTTCACTGACCCCACTGGATAGCGAAACGTCTACAATAAAGATAACCAGATGTTGCACAAGTGTCTTAACTTTCATCTTGTCGGTATTGTATACCTGTCTTGCACAAACTACGAGTGGCATAAGGCAGTAATATATCTGGCGGCATCGAGAAGTATGTGTAACTCTATATACACCTGTAAAGTGAACCCCAGGCCACTCTGACTAGAGATGCTAGTATAACCATTCAACTACACTGAGTGGCACAAACTGTCATTAGCTAGTGGTTAGAGTCGTGGCTTTCATCAGTAAGATCCGGGGATCAAATCCCGGGCGCAATGAAAGACAAAACGTATAATTCCCCCGTGAAAAGATTAGCCAGTTACAGCAGTCGTCCTTTAAAAGTGCGATCAAGAAACAAAGCTGTGTATCTAACACCAGAACAGAATTTAGAGCCATTTGTATACACAGTAGTAGCATTAGTATGTGTTATGAAGAAGTGAGTGGGAGTGTAAAGTTGAGAGTCTTCAGAAATCAATGGAAAAGTTGCCCTGGACCACACAGACTTCCAGCTGTGAAAAGAAAAAGTAACACAGGAAAAGCTTAGACTGCAGAGCTACACCACAGGCACAGATGGATGTCGACAGAAACTATAGCAGTGGTAAATGTCTATGAGAATCTTGTTAGTCATAAAATCATGAAGGTCATAAGAATGAATGAAGCAAGGAAGGCAATGGCATCAAGTCGATCGCATAAGGAAGGGACATGAGGCTCTGCATACAGACACTAGACATAAACATAATCCTACGTGATGAACGGCTTCTATCTTAGAGAGAAGGGCAGTAGAGTCTGAGAAATACACTAGTTTTTAAAGTCTAGTTAAGAAAAAACTAAAGCTAACAGCAGACGAAGAAAAATGTGTTTACCGGTTTCCCAGGAAAAAAACAGATGTTTGAAGAAACTTAGTTAACAAGACATTCAGTTTTTGAAAGATTATAAGAACATAAGAAAGAAGGAACACTGCAGCAGGCCTACTGACCCATGCGGACCAGGTCCATCCCCACGCGGATTAGCCCAATGACCCACCCAGTCTGGTCACCTCCATTCAAGGGAGGAGCACGGTACCAGACCCAGCAGCACAAGCTAGTCAGACCCAACTCACACCCACCCACACCCACTCATGTATTTATCTAATATATTTTTAAAATTACACAACGTTTTAGCCTGAATAACTGTACTCGGGAGTTTGTTCCACTCATCCACAACTCTATTACCAAACCGGTGCTTTCCTATATCCTTCCTGAATCTGAATTTTTCCAACTTGAAACCATTGCTGCGAGTCCTGTTTTGGCTGGAAATTTTCAGCACGCTATTTACATCCCCTTTATTTATTCCTGTTTTCCATTTATACACCTCGATCATATCCCCCCTAATTCTACGCCTTTCGAGAGAGTGCAGATTCAGGGCCTTCAGTCTATCCTCATAGGGAAGATTTCTGATACATGGGATCATCTTTGTCATCCTCCTCTGTACGTTTTCCAGAGCATTTATATCCATTCTGTAATACAGTGACCAGAACTGTGCAGCATAGTCTAAATGAGGCCTAACCAAGGATATATAGAGTTGAAGATCAATCTGAGGACTTCTATTATTTATACTTCTTGATATGAAGCCAAGAATTCTGTTAGCTTTATTGCGAACACTAATGCACTGTTGTCTTGGTTTTTTGATTACTGCTAACCGGAACTCCTAAATCCTTTTTGCAATCATAGTATTAAGATCTACATTATATAGTTTATATGTCGTATGGTTACTTTCCTGTCCAACATTTAGAACTTTGCATTTGTCTATATTAAACTGCATCTGCCACTTCTCCGACCATTGCATCAGTCCATTCAAATCATCCTGGAGTGTTCTAATGTCCCATTAGAATGAATTGGACGGCCTATTTTGGTGTCATCAGCGAATTTGCTTATTGTAATAAAGTTGGTAGAATTACCGACAATATGTAAAGTAAAAGGACACAAGTGCAACTAATGTGACATTTTATTGTGGCAACGTTTCGCTCTCCAGGAGCTTTATCAAGCCATTACAAACAATACATGGACACAGAGTTGGTAGGTAAGACACATAGGCAACAGTTAGGCAACTTTATTCCGATACGTTTCGCCTACACAGTAGGCTTCTTCATCGAATTTCAGAAAGTAGGCAGGAAAGTAGGGGGGGATTAAC
>NW_026475132.1:0-11250 GCF_026875155.1 Cherax quadricarinatus
TGTATTCACCTTGAATAGTTCGGACATCGAGGACATCATGCATCAAAGGCCCCTGGGAGCTAGTGATCATGTGGTTCTGTGCTTTGACTACATAGTTGAGCTTCAAGTGGAGAGAGTGACAGTAATAGGATGGGAAAAACCAAAACTACAAAAGGGGGGGAACTACTCAGGCATGAGGAACTTCCTGCAAGACATTCAGTGGGAGAGAGAACTGAGAGGAAAACCAGTACAAGAAATGATGGACTATGTGACAACAAAATGCAAGGAGGCAGAGGAGAGGTTTGTTCCCAAGGGAAACAGGAATAATGGGAAGAACAGAACGAGTCCTTGGTTCACCCAAAGGTGTAGGGAGGCAAAAACTAGGTGTACTAGAGAATGGAAAAGGTAGAGAAGACAAAGAACTCAGGAAAATAAAGGGATTAGCCGAAGAGCCAGAAACGAATATGCACAGATAAGAAGGGAGGCTCAGCGACAATATGACAATGACATAGCATCGAAAATCAAGTCTGACCCGAAGCTGTTGTATAGCCATATCAGGAGGAAAACAGCAGTCAAGGACCAGGTAATCAGACTGAGGAAGGGTGATGGGGAGTTCACAAGAAACGACCGAGAGGTATGTCAGGCGCTCAACACGAGATTTAAAGAAGTATTTACAGTGGAAACCAGTAGGACTCCAGGAAATCAGAACAGGGAACAGGGAGATTCACCAACAAGTGCTGGATGAGGTACACATAACCAAGGATGAGGTGAAGAAGCTATGTGAACTTGACACCTCAAAGGCGGTGGGACCAGACATCTCTCCGTGGGTCCTTAAAGAGGGAGCAGAGATGCTGTGTGTGCCACTAACAAAGATCTTCAACACATCATTTGAAACTGGGCAACTCCATGAGGTATGGAAGACGGCAAATGTAGTCAATTTTTAAAAAAGGAGACGGACATGAGGCATTAAACTACAGACCTGTGTCACTAACGTGTATAGCATGCAAAGACATGGAGAAGATCATCAGGAGAAGGGTGGTGGAGCACATGGAAAGAAACAAGTGTAATCGACAACCAGCATGGTTTCAGGGAAGGAAAATCTTGTCACAAACCTACTGGAGTTTAATGACAAGGTGACAGAAGTAATACAAGAGAGAGAGAGTTGGATAGACTGCATTTTCTTGGACTGCAAGAAGGCCTTCGACACAGTTCCTCACAAGAGGTTACTGTAAAAGCTAGAGGATCAGGCACACATAGCAGGAAAGGCACTGCAGTGGATCAGAGAATACTTGAAAGGGAGGCAACAACGAGTCATGGTACGTGACGAGGTGTCCGAGTGGGCACCTGCGACAAGCGGGGTTCCACAGGGGTCAGTCCTGGGATCTGTGTTGTTTTTGGTATATGTGAATGACATAACGGAAGGGATAGACTCAGAAGTGTCCTTGTTTGCAGATGATATGAAGTTAATGAGAAGAATCAAATCGGTAGAGGATCAGGCAGGATTACAAAGAGAAAATGGACAGGCTACAAGCCTGGTCCAGCAACTAGCTCCTTGAATTTAACCCTGCCAAATGCAAAGTCATGAAGATCGAGGAAGGGCAAAGAAGACCGCAGACACAGTATAGTCTAGGTTTTCAAAGGCCGCAAACCTCACTCGAGGAAAAAGATCTGGAGGCGAATGTAATACCGAGCACATCTCCTGAGGCGCACATCAATCATATAACTGCTGCAGCGTACAGGCGCCTGGCAAACCTAAGGATAGCTTTCAGGTACCTCAGTAAGGAATCGTTCAAGACTCTGTACACCATTTACGTCAGGCCCACACTGGAGTATGCAGCACCAGTTTGGAATCCACACCTTCTTAAGCACGTCAGGAAATTAGAGAAAGTGCAAAGGTTTGCAACAAGACTTGTCCCAGAGCTAAGGGGATTGTCCTACGAAGAAAGGTTGAAAGAAATCGGCCTGACGACACTGAAGGACAGGAGGGTCAGGGGAGACATGATAGCGACATATAAAATACTTCGCGGAATAGAGAAGGTGGACAAAGACGAGATGTTCCAGAGATGAGACAGAAACAAGAGGTCACAGTCGGAAGCTGAAGAATCAGATGAATCAAAGGGATATTAGGAAGTATTTCTTCGGTCATAGTGTAGTTAGGCAGTGGAATAGCCTAGAAAGCGACGAAGTGGAGGCGGGAGCCATACATAGTTTTAAGACGAGGTTTGATAAAGTTCATGGAGCAGGGAGAGAGAGGACCTAGTAACAATCAGTGAAGAGGCGGGGCCAGGAGCTGTGAATCGATCCCTGCAACCACAAATAGGTGAGCAAATAAGTGAGTACACACACATACACATATACACACACACACACACATGTATGAGAATATATGGTTATAAACATCACGGGTGAAGGATCTCCAAAATAGGGATTTAAGGCCTACGTACGACGACTTCGTCATCAGCAGCTGGCAACTGTCATCGCACCATTGAGCGCAAGTTTATTCGCCTATTTGTCGTTTGCATGTTGACGGCCCTGGCTGGCCTTGCATACTGTTTGATACTGGTCACTCACTCCTGCAAGCTATTACCAGAATTAGAATAGAAATAGCATGGGCATAGAGAATATAGTGTTGACGAGTGTGAGAAGGTAGGTGAGACAAGCTTTTAAGGGCAACATTGTAAGACGGTGCTAGGGTCAAGTCCCAGGAGGGTTGTGTCAGGTCACAAGAAGTTGCGGCCAGTCATTACACCGCACAAGACACTCTCACACACACACACACACACACACACACACACACACACTCACACACACACATGCACACACGCACACAGGCAGTGTTACTACCGGTAGTTATTAGCAGTAAGAATACTTAGGAAGCTAGGAAGTCCTCTCTTAATGTGAACAAGGAAAATGATAATAACCAGTAACAATTAATACGTAAATCCAGAAAGGGCAATAAGTGGAGAGAGTAGCATAATTGGGAAAGATAAATGAGACTAAATTTGTGCCTACACGACGGATCTTTCAACCACACCACCTACCCCCCCCTAACCCTCCCTCCCTCACACACAAGCACACACACACAAGGGTAGACACTCACACACCCAAAACACACACACACACACACACACACACACACACACACACACACACACACACACACACACACCATACACACACACATACACACACACACACATACATAAACACACACACACACTCACACAAACACACACACACACACACACACACACACAAATACACACACACACACCACACACACACCACACACACACACACCACACACACACCACACAAACACACACCACACACACACCACACACACACACCACACACACACACACCACACACACACACACCACACACACCCCACACACACACACCCCACACACACACACTCCACACACACCACCACACACACACCACACACACCACACACACACACCACACACACCACACACACACACCCACACACCACACACACACCACACACACACACACCACACACACACACACACATGCACATACACACACAGACACACACCCTCCACCACTTGACACAAACACTTGACACAAACACGTACCCCCCTCCACTAACCACCTCTCCCCCTTCCCTAACCACCTCACCTTAGCCACCTACCCCTCCCCCAAACCACCTAACCCTCCCCAAACCGTCTAACCCCCCCAACTACCTCCCTCCCTCCAATAACCATCCTCCCCTCCCCCATAACCATCCATCCCCTCTCTCCCTCAAACCATCTAACCCCTCCCCCAACTATCTCTACCCCTCCAATAACCATCCTCCCCCTCCACCACAACCATCCATCCCCTCTCCTCCTAACCATCTATTCCCCTCCCCCTAACCACCCGTCCCTCCATCTGTGGAGCAACGGGGGAACCTAGAACCAGGATGAGGACAAGGGGCTCCAAGGACGAATCTGGGAGGGAGGAATTGGAGGTAGAGCTCAAAAAAAGGGAGGAAGACTGGGGAAGGAGACTAGATGAGCTGGAAAGGAAGATGGAAGAGAGGTTAGCAGCAGAATGCAGAAGGTGGAAGCAACAGGCCACAGCAGCAGAAATCAAGATAGAGAGATTAGAAGAGGAGCTGAGACATCTGAAACGGCACAGAGACAAAGATATTACAGAAGTAGCATCGGCAATGGCTACATCAAACACAGACAACAGGTCTGAAGGAAGCATGGAAACTAAACTGTATGCAGAGGTCCTGTCAAACCCACATGGGGCCAAAACAAAGACAGGGAGCACACTAGGACAGAATGAGAGACTGCAAGACATTGAAGGAACTAGGACATGTGCAAGGACCTTACCAGATACCTGTGGGGGCCAGGAACAGGTGAGCAGGAAGGACAAACCAAGAAGCATAGGGGCCATAACTAGGGAAGGGACTGAAGGAAGGAACACACCACGGGAAGGAACTAAAACACAGAAGATGCAATGGGAGTCACAGTGGGAGGTGGAAAGGGAGAGATCCGTGTTTGTCTATGGGCTAGACGAAGCTAAAGGGGAAACTTATAAGAACATAAGAACATAAGAAAGGAGGAACGCTGCAGGAGGCCTGCTGGCCCATACTAGGCAGGTCCTTTACAATTCATCCCACTAACAAAACATTTGCCCAACCCAATTTTCAATGCCACCCAAAAAATAAGCTCTGATGTGAAAGTCCCACTCAAATCCAACCCCTCCCACTCATGTACTTATCCAACCTAGATTTGAAACTACCCAAAGTCCCAGCCTCAATAACCCAACTAGGTAGACTGTTCCACTCATCAACTACCCTATTTCCAAACCAATACTTTCCTATGTCCTTTCTAAATCTAAACTTATCTAATTTAAATCCATTACTGCGGGTTCTCTCTTGGAGAGACATCCTCAAGACATTATTAATATCCCCTTTATTAATACCTATCTTCCACTTATACACTTCGATCAGGTCTTCCCTCATTCTTCGTCTAACAAGTGAATGTAACTTAAGAGTCTTCAATCTTTCTTCATAAGGAAGATTTCTAATGCTATGCATTAATTTAGTCATCCTACGCTGAATGTTTTCTAACGAATTTATGTCCATTTTGTAATACGGAGACCAAAAACTGAGCTGCATAATCTAGGTGAGGCCTTACTAATGATGTATAAAGCTGCAGTATGACCTCTGGACTTCTGTTGCTTACACTTCTTGATATAAATCCCAGTAATCTATTTGCCTTATTACGTACGCTTAGGCATTGCTGTCTTGGTTTAAGGTTGCTGCTCACCATAACCCCCAAGTCCTTTTCACAATCTGTATGGCTAAGTTCTACATCATTTAACTTATAAGTACTAGGGTTATGGGCACTCCCAAGCTTCAGAACCTTGCATTTATCTACATTGAACTGCATCTGCCACTTTTCTGACCAAGAATAGAGTTTGTTTAAATCCTCCTGAAGTTCCATAACATCTACGTTTGAATCAATTATCCTACCTATCTTTGTGTCATCGGCGAATTTGCTCATATCACTAGTAATTCCCTCATCAAGATCATTGATATATATTATAAACAACAACGTGCCCAAGACTGATCCCTGTGGACCGCCACTTGTTACAGATCCCCACTCGGACTTAACCCCATTTATGGACACTCTCTGCTTCCTGTCAGTGAGCCATGACTCGATCCACGAGAGCACTTTTCCCCCAATGCCATGAGCTGCCACTTTCTTTAACAGTCTATGGTGCGGAACTCTATCAAAAGCCTTACTAAAATGTAAGTAAATAATATCAAATTCTTTATTGTGGTCAACAGCCTCAAAAGCTTTACTGAAGAAAGTTAATAAATTAGTTAGACAAGACCGGCCTCTTGTGAATCCAGGCTGAGTATCATTAATCAAGCTATGCTTATCGAGATGGCTTCTTATAATCTCAGCTATAATTGACTCTAGTAATTTGCCTACAATTGAGGTCAGGCTTATTGGGCGGTAATATGACGGTAACGACTTGTCCCATGTTTTAAAAATAGGAATTACATTAGCCATCTTCCACATATCAGACACTACACCTGTTTGAAGAGATAAATTAAAAATATTAGTTAATGGTTCACAGAGTTCCATTTTGCATTCCTTAAGAACCCTTGAAAAAACCTCATCAGGGCCCGGCGGCTTATTTTGCTTCAGTCTGTCTATCTGCTTCACAACCATTTCACTAGTGACTGTGATGTTACATAATTAATTACTGTTGTTACAAAATTAATTACTGGAATATTGTTAGTGTCTTCCTGTGTAAAAACTGAGAGAAAATAATTATTTAAAATCGAGCACATTTCATTCTCTTTGTCAGTAAGATGCCCATAGTTATTTTTAAGGGGACCTATCTTATCTCTAACTTTTGTTCTATGAACCTGGAAAAAACTTTTTGGGTTAGTTTTAGAATTTCTAGCAACTTTAATTTCAAAGTCCCTTTTAGCTTTTCTTATCCCCTTTTTAATGTCCCTCTTAATGACAATATACTGATTCGTAAGATGACCCTCACCTCTTTTGATACGCCTATAAATTCCTTTCTTATGCCCTAGTAGATATTTGAACCTATTATTCATCCATTTTGGGTCATTTCTATTTGATCTAATTTCTTTATATGGGATAAACGTTCTTTGAGCAGCATGTATAGTGTTTAGAAAACTGTCATATTGATAGCTCTCTTCGTTACCCCAGTCAACAGATGATAAGTGTTCTCTAAGCCCATCGTAATCTGCTAAGCGAAAACCTGGGACTGTTACTGAGTTATCGCTACTATCGTACTTCCATTCAATGCTAAATGTAATTGATTTGTGGTCGCTAGCACCCAGTTCCTCTGAAATTTCTAAATTATTAACAAGGGATTCATTGTTTGCCAGAACTAAGTCAAGCAGGTTATTTCCTTTCGTAGGTTCTGTCACAAACTGCTTCAAAAAACAATCCTGAACTACTTCTAAGAAGTCGTATGATTCTAAATTCCCAGTCAAGAAATTCCAATCAATATGACTAAAGTTAAAGTCTCCTAGAATTACTATATTATCGTGCATTGTGGCCTTAACAATTTCCTCCCATAGTAGTCTCCCTTGGTCCCTAGCTAAGTTTGGGGGACGGTATATCACGCCTAAAATCAGTTTTTCATGCCCCTCTGAAAATTCTATCCAAACAGACTGTGTATGTGTTATTTCAAACTTAATACCCGTTTTTATGTAACAGTTCAAGCGATCTCGGACATACAATGCCACCCCAGCCCCCTTCCCGATACTTCTATCTACTTGGAACAATTTAAAACCCTGAATGTGACATTCCGCAGGCATGTCCCGACTTTTTCAATTAAACCATGTCTCAGTTAAGGAAAATACATCAATGTTACCAGCACTAGCAACTAGTCTCAACTTGTCCATCTTATTCCTAGCACTGCGACTATTTGTGTAATATATATTTAAAGACCCTCCTCTGTCTTTACCCTTCCTGCTCCTTTCTGTTATTCCTCTAAATCTATTACTGTCCTTGTCAATTAGTTTCACTGGCTTTCCAATATCCGCCTCATTTTGCCTATTACTAGTTCTCCTAGTACTCATATTACTACACTGCGACTTCACTGTTTTCCCGCCAAAACCCATACCACTAACTATTCCTAGTTTAAAGACCTAACAGCTCCCTCCACTGCGTTGGCCAGTGCTCCCACCCCACACCTAGATAAGTGAACCCCATCCCTGGCATACATGTCATTTCTGCCATAGAAGAGGTCCCAGTTGTCAATGAATGTTACCGCATTTTCCTTACAGTATTTGTCCAGCCAGCAATTGACACCAATTGCTCTGGACAACCATTCGTTTCCAACTCTTCTCCTTGGCAAAATGCCACATATGACAGGTTTCCCACCCTTCCTCCTAATTATCTCTATTGCTTACCTATACCTGCTAATCAGGTCCTCACTTCTACGTCTGCCAACATCGTTGCCTCCAGCACTGAGACAGATAATAGGATTTCTCCCATTACCTCTCATGATGTCATCCAGACGGCTAACAATGTCCTTCATCCCAGCCCCAGGAAAACACTCAGTGCCTCCTACTCCTATCCTTCAAGCAGAATGCCCTATCCATGTACCTAATCTGGCTATCCCCAACAGCAACAATGTTTTTACCTTCCTTGGCGTTGTCCGTCGTGATGCTCCTAGTAGTCGACTCACATTCGCCAGGTAGCATTACACCACTTGTAGAATTCGTCAAGACGTTCTCGATGGTCTTCGTTGGGGTTTCTAGGGATGTCTCACTCACGTCTGCCAATGCTTCTTTGGTGCTCGTTGTGGCATTCCCAGTAGAACACTCACATTCGTCAGGTAGCACCGAGAATGGGTTGGAAGTTTCCACAGTAGTCTTCTGGTTTCTTGTTGTTTCTGCCTCTCCAACCGTTTTCTTGATCTTCAGCTTGGTTCCATGTTGCCCGGCCACTGACCAAGCTCCCCTCTTAACCTGGGGACTCACAACAGGAGGATTACTACGAATCCTCTTGTTCTCCTCCGTTAATCGCCGTATCTCCAGCTTAGCAACTCTGAGCTCTTCTCTCAGCTGCTGGTAAAGTTGCTCAAGAGAGGGCATCCTGGTTCAGATTCACAGAGAGCACACAAACAGGTCTTCACAGAGCTAAGTGCACGTCACCACCCTTAATATGTTTTTGTACCAGTTAATGGACTGATTTATAGGCCCCCAAATCTTGTCACAGTGTGCAGTAAGCTGCTATGGGACGAAATTCATAAGGCATCTAGATTTGAAAATATTGTGTTAATGGGAGATTTTAACTTTAGATAAATTGATTGGAACAATGTGACAGGAAATCTTGAGCCTAGTGACTTTCTTGATGCGGTTCAGGATTGCTTTTCAAAACAGTTTGTGATAGAACCAACTAGAGGAAACAATCTGCTTGACTTGGTTCTTGCCGACAAAGAATCACTAGTTAATAATCTTGAGGTTAGTGATGAGCTAGGGGAAAGTGATCACAAATCACTTAGTTTCAATATATCGTGGAATTACCCATATGGGAGATTCCTTATATAGTTGATCAACTTCATTATTCTTCTCTAAATGTTCTCCAATGAATATATATCCATTCTGTAGTATGGCCACCAAAACTGAGTTGAAGAATTGAGACACTTATGCAACATATGGGAATCTTTATTGAGGAAACGTTTCGCCACATAGTCGCTTCATCAGTCCAATACAAATCAGAAGGGTGTAAGAAGAGGAGGAGTTTGAGGTAATCAGTCCCTCAGCCTGGTGTCGATGTGTTCAGTCCATCAATCTTGCAGTAAGTACAGCACAGGGTCGTAGAAGTGGCTTATATACACCCTTACACCCTTCTGATTTGTATTGGACTGATGAAGCCACTGTGTGGCGAAACATTTCCTTAGTAAAGATTCCTGTGTTGCATAAGTGTCTCAATCTTCAACTTGTCACTTTTTTAAACCATTTATTAAAACTGAGCCGCACTGTGGAAGTGTGGCCTTACTAGTGATGTACAGAGATGTACAACAACTTTGGGCACAATTAAGCAATGGCTTCAGATTTCTGCTGAAAACAACCAACGAGAGAGACAGTAGGATGAACCAGCAGTGCTGGACCTTGTGTTAACCTTGAGTGGTTCTGACAAAGGAGAAATTATATATAAAAGGCCCATGTGATAGTTAACCAGGTACCAAATTTTTAGTTATGGGATACTCATTGGGTAAAATAAGTTCAGTGTAGAGTAAAAGGACACAAGTGCAAGTTGTCAAACTGACCTGTCAAGAGAAATGGAATGAGACAAGATTATGAAACTGAAACTACCTTTAAGTCAAACAGACAGAAGGAATTACTTAGAGAAACAATACCAAAACGCAGGAGACAGGAAGGAGAGCCTAGGAAGCATCGACAGGTCTGGAAGCTCAGCTTCCACAGGAGCGCCTCTCACACTCCCACATAGACCCCCTCGAACCCTAACTCCCTTTCCCACTCAAACACAGTAACTCAAAACATGTCATACGTTGTGTGATAAATGGTATGGAAACCCACAATTTAAAGATAGAGACACTTATGTAACATACGGGAATCTTTATTAAGGAAACGTTTCGCCAAACAGTGGCGAAACGTTTTAGGGCAGAAAAAGTCACTTGTCATACCTTATCCCTGTTCCGACAAAGGAACCTTACTAACAACTGCAACTTACACCTCCCTCCAATTCCTACATCCTTCTACTCCCTAACTTACTTATCCTTCCTTTCTTGCATCCATGATCCCTTCCCAGACCAAGAAAGCCGTTCCAACTACCCATCACCCTAACGTTCCCCCAGTCTCCATCACCCTTAACGCCCCTGATTCATGTGTCAGGGCCAGAAAACTAGAAACTTGAAAATCATAACATGGAAATATAATGGAACCTGAAAGAATAGTACACAAATGTAAATGAAATGACGAACAAGATTGATGAATGAAACAGCTACATAGTGGAGGTATCATCATATATCATAGCATTCACAGAGACGGAGTTTAAAATGACGAGATGAGATGCAATCTTTCAAGTTAGATATTACACACACACACACACACACACACACACACACACACACACACCATCGCATACACACACACACACATACACACACACATACACACACATACACACACACATACACACACACACACACACACGCACACACCAGGCAGAACTACAAAGGGATCTGGACAGGCTGCAGACCTGGTCCAGCAATTGCTCCTGAGTTCAAACCCACCAAGTGTAAAGTCATGAAGATTGGGGAAGGGCAAAGAAGGCTGCAGACGGAGTACAGTCTAGGGGTCAGAGATACAAACCTCACTCAAGGAAAAAGATCTTGGGGTGAGTATAACACCAGGCAAATCTCTTGAAGCGCACATCAACCAAATAACTGCTGCAGCATATGGGCGCCTAGCAAACCTCAGAACAGCATTCCGACATCTTAATAAGAATCATTCAGGACCCTGTACACCGTGTACGTTAGGCCCATATTGGAGTATGCGGCACCAGTTTGGAACCCACACCTAGCCAAGCACGTGAAGAAACTAGAGAAAGTGCAAAGGTTTGCAACAAGACTAGTCCCAGAGCTAAGAGGTATGTCCTACGAGGAGAGGTTAAGGGAAATCAACCGACGACACTGGGGGACAGGAGAGATAGGGGGACATGATAACGACATACAAAAAATGAGAGGAATTGACAAGGTGGACAAAGAAAGGATGGTTCCAGA
>NW_026475133.1:0-10045 GCF_026875155.1 Cherax quadricarinatus
AATTAAAAATCACGTAGTTTACCCATTTGGGAATTAACAGCCATTTATTTTTTATATATTTATTATCACAGGGCCGTTTTCCCCCCAAAGGCAGGGGGGGCCCCAAAAAATAAAAAACTTTACCATTTTTCATTCCATCACTGTTTTGCCAAAGGGTTTGCTTTACACAACAGTTTTTAAACTAAAACTTTAAAAACCCCCCTTTCAAGTGCAGGCACTGTACTTCCCTCCCAGGACTAAAGCCCGGGCCCCCGGGTTTTCCCTGAACCCCTTAAAATGTTACTTTGCTCACACTCCAACAGCACGAAGTTTTAAAAAAAAACCCTTTGTCCCTTTCCCCCTATCAAACACGCTAAAGCATGCCTCGGAAGTCCAAGCCCCTCGCACACAAAACCTCCTTTCCCCCTCCCCCCAAACCTTTTCCTGGGCCCGACCCCTACCCCCCCTTCCCTTTCCCCTCGACTGATACACTCTGAAGTCATTCTTTTTCGCTCCATTCTTCTAATGCCCAAACCCACCTCAAAAACCCTTTTCCTCACCCCTCGGCACATTTTTGGTAACCCCGCACCTCCTCCAAAATTCCAAACTAAATTCTCTGCTTTATATTCACACCACACATTGCCCTAGACATGACTCTCCATGCCCCAGCCTCCCCGCTGCAACATTCATCACCCATGTTTCACACCCAAAAAAAAATTTTTGGTAAAACTAACTCTCTACTTCCCCCCTCTTTGCCTCCAAGGACAAAGTCTTTGTCTCCAAAACCCCCCCTAATCCCCACCCCCTTTTCCCCCATCAATTCTATGATTCCCCTCATTTTCTAGACCCATCCGCTGACACGTCCACCCCAAATATCTGAATACTTTACCCCCTCCATTCCCCTTCCCTCCAATCGATACCCAATCTTTCATCACCTAATTTTTTTTGTTACCTCATAATTTTACTCTTTCCTGTATTCACTTTTATTTTCTTCTTTGCTACCCCCCAAAATTTCATCCACCAATCTCTGCAACTTCTTTTCAGAATCTCCAAGAGACAGTGTCATCAGCAAAGGAAACTGTGACAACTCCCACTTCATGTGTGTTTTCTTATCTTTTAACTCCCGCCTCTTCCCCAAGACCCTGCTTTTCTTCTTTTTACAATCCCCCTATAAATATATTAAACAACCACGGGACAACACATCCTTTCAAAGGCCTACTTTTACTGGGAAAAACCCCTTTTTTCTACATGCTCTAATTTGAGCCTCACATTCTTGTAAAAACCCTTCACTTTTTTCAGTAACCACCCCTACACCATACACTTGCAACTCTCCACATTGCCCCCCTACCACCCTGTCATACCCCTTTTTCCCAAACCCCTTTTATGTGGGTTTCAAATTAGCTAATTATATAAGAAAAAAGTTGGGGAGATAAATATTACGAAAACGAAATTTGGTTGTAATGAGGTACCCTTTACAATGGATTCTTAATGGAAACATAAAAATTGTGTTGACAAAACAATCGCGAAATTTAAACAATGCAAGAAGTATAAAAGTTTGGGTATCATTGTTAACATTTAATTATATACTGGTGAGAGAGTCCCCCGATTCTTTTTCGAGGTTAAACCCTTTTGCTAAATTTGTAAATGCGTTCATGGTTTAAAAAGGGCCCCAGCTGGTTGGCAAAAAAGCTAATTTGGCCCCGTACAAAAGGCGATATTGCCCCCGTTGAAATTTTTGGACCACCGCTCCCAAAAGTTTTGTCTTTATTACCATTGATATAAACAGGTATTTCCTCTTTACCCAACTAACAATCAGAGAAAATGGGACTGTATTTAGAGAACAATGTAATTGGGTGCAGGGTAGGTTCAAAAAGCTGAATTGGGGGATTATCTAAAAACCCTATTTTCTGCCTAAAACTCACATCAACAAATTTAATTTTCTAAAAGCCCAAAAAATGTATGCAGGTGGGGTCAAGATACCTTAAATTGTATTAGGGGAAAATTTTTGGGTTCCACAAGGCGGAAAGTGTAAAAAGGGTGATTAAATCTTGTGTAATATGTGCCGTTGGTGCCCAATCCCAATTAACCAGGGCCTCCCCATTGCCAAAAGAGCAATTTGAGTCGTTTAGCAATGAACTCCGCCCGGCCGCAGTGTGGAAAATACTGTATATATTTTCCAGAAATACAGTAGTTATATGTAAATAGATGGACATACTGTATTTAATAATATTTGTCATAGAAAACGGAAAGCCTGCGTCTGCGCAGAAGGAGAGTCGCCATCTTGTTTGAATTGAATAACACATTGTGAATAATGGGAAGAATTTTTCGTGCTCTGGAGGTTAAAATTGGGCTGACACCTCTCAAATAGGAGGCGAAATTGTTGGATGTGCATTCCTGCATAATTTGAGAATCAGGCGACAGGACAGGACAACTCCAGGAACCTCAGATAAGCTGTCTAAATTATGTTTAATTTCTGGCCAGTAAGTTCTTCATAAATGTAGGTAAAAGGGGGAGTCCTGTACATGACACATTAATCTCCAGTCAAATTGGTGAGTGATATTAAGATATTTTCCTTCTGTTATGTAAATGTGTGTATATATAATCCTTTTTTAATTTTAATATACAGTCCACAAATTTATATATTTACCAGCATTCCTGGTGATGTATATTTCGTTTAATTAATAGGTCCAGAGTAACTTGTGGATATGACAGTTGTAGGTATCGAAGGGGGACATTTTTTGCGACCTAGGTGTCCCAAATTCCTACTTGTCTAACTGATAAATAATAATTATCTATGTTCATTTACTGTTATGTACATAATGATACATTCAGATAAATGCAATTTTCCACAAACAGCAACAGTACCATAATAAGCAGCAACAGCAACAGCAGAATAAGCAGCAACAGTAGCGGCAGAATAAGCATCAACAACAGCATAATAAGCAGCAATAGCAGCAGCAGCAGAAAGAGCAGCAACAGCAGAATAAGCAACAACAGCAGCAGCAAATACGCAGCAATATCAGCAGCAGCACAATAAGCACAGCAGCAGAATATGCAGCAAAGGCAGCACTAAACCCGTAGGGATTATACAGCGCCTGTTGGGAAGGATGGAAGGCATTCAGGTTTAGTTTAGGGAACTCGACCACAGATCCAATTCCCTAGATCAAGAGCCCCTTACCAGCATCAAGGGGTACAACAGCAGCAGAATCACTCCGAAGAGATGTAAACAAAATTTGAATTATCCATAACTTTCCCTGGATCGCGGAATGCCACTAGCATTAAAATAAATTATGATTATCACAGAGAACAACCTTAATATAGTTTATGTATACATAGAGCATCCCTAAATATAATTTATTGCTTATGCGAAGAACAAGCCTAATAAATAAAATAAAAAGTAAAGGCCTGAGCTTGGTACCACCTGCAGCGTACAAGACTGCCATCCCCACGAGCCCTTTTGGGGCGGGGCAGATGGCAGACCAGTAGGCCTAGCTTCTCCCTGCGAGCCCCGTGAGGGCGGGACTGTGGCTAGGCATGGGGACACTTGGTTCCAAAGATGAGCCCCTCAAGGAAGGTTCCTTGATGTTGGTGAGGGCTCTTGATTTAGGGAATTGGATCTGTGCTCCAGTTCCCCGAATTAAGCCTGAATGCCTTCCACATCCCCCCCCCCAGGCGCTGTATAATCCTCCGGGTTTAGCGCTTCCCCATGATTATAATAATAATCCAAAGATGAGGGGGTACTTGTACCTCCTCCCATGGGAGACTTTGGTCTCGAGATACTCCCCAGATAGGGAGCCAAGGCCGGGTTACCACTGCTTGGAAAAGACCCGGGCCGGGAGAATACCGGCGAATAAGAAAAAAAAATAAAATAAAATACTTATTTCTTTGCTAAGGTTACAATATGTGTTTACATATCATAGTATGATTGGAGCAAACAAAGCTACTAGCATGCCGAGGCATTGTTTATAGGGAGAATCCAGAACTGCAACATCCGTAAACATCACCCGGTTTTAATTCACGTTCTGACCAACTTGTTATAAAACGAAAATGGCTTATAAAGACCACACAACTTTTCTTATTTTCTCTCCACAACACCACACCAAAGCTAAAGGAATCTTATAGGAGTCAGGAATCGCGGAAAGAACTAAAAGCCATAAATGAAATCGAAGGAACCCAACGTATTTCTTTTCTTAAGCCAAATCAAAGTCGAGAACAACGTCCAGTATTGGGCCCTTACTTAAACAAGATGGGTCCTACACAGATGATAGCAAGGAAATGAGTGAGCTACTCAAGTCCCAATATGACTCAGTTTTTAGCAAGCCGCTAACCAGACTGAGAGTCGTTGATCTAAATTAATTTTTTATGAGAGAGCCACAAAATTTGGTTAACACAAGCCTATCTGATGTTATCCTGGCGCCAAATGACTTCGAACAGGCGATAAAGGATATGCCCATGCACTCTGCCCCAGGGCCAGACTCATGGAACTCCGTGTTCATCAAGAACTGCAAGAAGCCCCTATCACGTGCTTTAACATCCTATGAAGAGGGAGCATGGACACGGGGGTCGTCCCACAGTTACTAAAAGCAACAGACATAGCCCCACTCCACAAAGGGGGCAGTAAAGCAATAGCAAAGAACTACAGACCGATAGCACTAACATCCCATATCACAAAAATTCTTTGAAAGGGTCCTAAAAAGCAAGATCGCCACCCATCTAGATACCCATCAGTTACACAACCCAGGGCAACATGGGTTTAGAGCAGGTCGCTCCTGTCTGTCCCAACTGCTGGATCACTACGACAAGGTCCTAGATGCACTAGAAGACAAAAAGAATGCAGATGTAATATATGCAGACTTTGCAAAAGCCTTCGACAACTGTGACCATGGCGTAATAGCTAATAGCGCACAAAATGCGTGCTAAAGGAATAACAGGAAAGGTTGGTAGATGGATCTATAATTTCCTCACAAACAGAACACAAAGAGTAGTAGTCAACAGAGTAAAGTCTGAGGCGGTTACGGTGAAAAGCTCTGTTCCGTAAGGCACAGTACTCTCTCCCATCTTGTTTCTCATCCTTATATCTGACATAGACAAGGATGTCAGCCACAGCACCGTGTCTTCCTTTGCAGATGACACCCGAATCTGCATGACAGTGTCTTCCATTGCAGACACTGCAAGGCACCAGGCGGAAATCAGCCAAATCTTTCAATGGGCTGCAGAAAACAATATGAAGTTCAACGATGAGAAATTTCAATTACTCCGATATGATAAACATGAGAAAATTAAAACTTTATCAGAGTATAAAACAAATTCCAGCCACAAAATAGAGCGAAAAGCTAACGTCAAAGACCTGGGAGTGATCATGTCGGAGGATCTCACCTTCATAAACCATAACATTGTATCAATCGTATCTGCTAGAAAAATGACAGGATGGATAATGAGAACCTTCAAAACTAGGGATGCCAAGCCCATTATGATACTCTTCAGGTCACTTGTACTATCTAGGCTGGAATATTGCTGCACACTAACAGCACCTTTCAAGGCAGGTGAAATTGCTGACCTAGAAAATGTACAGAGAACCTTCACGGCGTGCATAACGGAGATAAAACACCTCAATTACTGGGAACACTTGAGGTTCCTAAACCTGTATTCCCTGGAACGCAGGCGGGAGAGATACATAATTATATACACCTGGAAAATCCTAGAGGGACTAATACCGAACTTGCACACGAAACTCATTCACTACGAAAGCAAAATACTCGGCAGACGATGCAACATCCCACCAATGAAAAGCAGGGGTGTCACTAGTACGTTAAGAGACAACACAATAAGTGTCAGGGGCCCAAGACTGTTCAACTGCCTCCCAGCATACATAAGGGGGATTACCAATAGACCCTTGGCTGTCTTCAAGCAGTCACTGGACAAGCACCTAAAGTCGGTACCTGACCAGCCGGGCTGTGCCTCGTACATTGGATTGCGTGCAGCCAGCAATAACAGCCTGGTTGATCAGGCTCTGATCCACCAGGAGGCCTGGTCACAGACCGGGCCGCGGGGGCGTTGACCCCCTTAACTTTCTCCGGGTAAACGCGTTCCGGCTGAGACATGTGACAATGTACAACACCTTCCAAATGGAGTGTTCTGCCCACGGCACTTCTCTGAACAATTAAAGCCTCCACGTCATCTTTCCTCCTGACTGGTGAATACAGAATGTGGTGACCGTAAGATGAATACAGAGTCTGGTGACCGTAAGATGAATACTGAGTCTGGTGATCGTAGGATGAATACTGAGTCAGGTGTAGTGTTGAGACATTCTACATTCACAAGGTCTCCGCGCTAGCACACTCGTCCCCCACAAGCACTTCCTTCTCGCCTGTCACCTCCTTTAGCGGGTATTGACGCAAAATGTGGAAATGGGGAAATAATTCTCCACAGATACTGTCGTCGGGTGCTGGAGTAAAGTCAGTGCAGGACACATGCCCGTAACGCCCCTGGTTTCCTCTGGAGAGAGCAGGGAATCATTCTGGTCTCTACGTCTAAATTGTTCTAATTATATTAAAAACAAAGCACTAAACCTGCATGGGTCTTATAATGCTGCCTCTAAACCAGGGTTTCCCATCCTGGAGTAAATCAACCAAAGTGGGGCAATTTGTTGATGTCTGTGGGTTAGGTAAACTTTGTCAGGAAACAGGACAAGTTTCCTGACGCGGGTCTTAGTCATGTGATGACCCGCCACTGGAGCTTTTGGGATATCTGACTGAGGCCTTCCACTGGCTTGCTGGTCCACCCCTTCAAAAATTAAGATACAACTATATTTGGGGAAATGGAGAACAAAAATGAAGTCAATTTTATAATAAAATCATAATTAATATAATAGTCTATAGTTCTATACGGTAATCACTGAGCCTCACTTGCCATGGTTCAAAACCCACCCGTTCCCTGAACTATTTGCAATCGTGTCACTATGTTTTATCATTAATTTTTATAGTGTAATAATTCTGACACTAATGCCCAGCTGGGCAAACGTTGCCAAGTGACGTACAGCGTCTGCCACAGTGTGTGTGTGTGTACTCGCCTAGTTGTACTCACCTAGTTGAGGTTGCAGGGGTCGAGTCCAAGCTCCTGGCCCCGCCTCTTCACTGGTCGCCACTAGGTCACTCTCCCTGAACCATGAGCTTTATCGTACCTCTGCTTAAAGCTATGTATGGATCCTGCCTCCACTACAACTCTTCCCAAACTATTCCACTTCCTGACTACTCTGTGGCTGAAGAAATACTTCCTAACATCCCTGCAATTCATCTGTGTTTTCAGCTTTCAACTGTGTCCCCTTGTTGCTGTGTCCAGTCTCTGGAACATCCTGTCTTTGTCCACTTTGTCAGTTCTTCTCAGTATTTTGTAAGTCGTTATCATGTTGTCCCTATCTCTCCTGTCCTCCAGTGTCGTCAGGTTGATTTCCCTTAACCTCTCCTCGTAGGACATACCTCTTAGCTCTGGGACTAGTCTTGTGGCAAACCTTTGCACTTTCTCTAGTTTCTTTACATGCTTGGCTAGGTGTGGGTTCCAAACTGGTGCCGCATACTCCAATATGGGCCTAACGTAGACGGTGTACAGGGTCCTGAACGACTCCTTATTAAGATGTCGGAATGCTGTTCTGAGGTTTGCCAGGCGCCCATATGCTGCAGCAGTTTTTTTGGTTGATGTGCGCTTCAGGAGATGTGCCTGGTGTTATACTCACCCCAAGATCTTTTTCCTTGAGTGAGGTTTGTAGTCTCTGGCCGCCTAGATTGTACTCCGTCTGCGGTCTTCTTTGCCTTTCCTCAATCTTCATGACTTTGCACTTGGTGGTATTGAACTCCAGGAGCCAATTGCTGGATCAGACCTGCAGCCTGTCCAGATCCCTTTGTAGTTCTGACTAGCTCTCGTCCGATTGAATTCTTCTCATCAGCTTCACATCATCTGCAAACAGGGACACTTCGGAGTCTATTCCTTCCGTCACCGGTCCTAGGACTGACCCCTGTGGAACCCCACTCGTCACAGGCGCCCACTCTGACACCTTGCCTCGTACCATGACTCGCTGCTGTCTTCCTGACAGGTATTCCCTGATCCATTGTAGTGCCTTCCCTGTTATCCCTGCCTGGTCCCCCAGTTTTTGCACTAATCTCTTGTGTGGAACTGTGTCAGACGCCTTCTTACAGTCGAAGAAAATGCAATCTGCCCACCCCTCTCTCTCTTGTCTTACTGCTGTCGCCCTGTCATAGAACTCCAGTAGGTTTGTGACACAGGATAACCCGTCCCTGAAACCGTGTTGGCTATTGTTGATAATCTCATTTCTTTCTAGGTGCTCCACCACTCTTCTCTTGATAATCTCCATGACTTTGCATACTATACATGTCAGTGACACTAGTCTATAGTTTAGTGCTTCATGTCTGTCTCCTTTATAAAAAATTGGGACTACATTTGTCTTCCATACCTCAGGAAGTCGCCCTATTTCGATAGATGTTGAATATTGTTGTTAGGGGTACACATAGCACCTCTGCACCCTCTCTCAGGACCCATGGAGAGATGTTATCCGGCCCCATCGCCATTGAGGTGTCTAGCTCACGCAGCAATCTCTTCATTTCTTCCTCGGTTGTATGTATTGTGTCCAATACTTGGTGGCGTACCCCACCTCTCCGTCTTTCTGGAGTCTTTTCTGTCTCCTCTGTGAACACTTCCTTGAATCTCATGTTGAGTTTCTCACATACTTCTCGGTTGTTTCTTGTGATCTCTCCTCCTTCCTTCCTTCCTTAGCCTGATTACCTGGTCCTTGATTTGTTTTCCTCCTGATGTGGCTGTATAACAGCTTCGGGTCAGATTTGGCTTTCGCTGCTGTGTCATTCTCATATTGCCGTTGGGCCTCCCTTCTTACCTGTGCATATTCATTTCTGGTTCTACGACTGCTCTCCTTATTCTCCTGGGTCCTTTGCCTTCTATACTTCTTCCATTCTCTAGCACACTTGGTTTTGGGCTCTCTTCACCTTTGGGTGAACAATGGGTTCATTCTGTGTGTGTGGACAAATCTTGTTGTAGCCAGCTGGCCCAGTGGTTAATGCGTCGGTCTGGAGTTTTACGACTCTCTAACCGCGAGTTCCATCCCTACCCATTGTATGTTTTGTTGAACTACTAGTGATGAGGAGTAAAAGTCCAAAAATGTGTGGAAAATGAGATAGTGAACAAGTAAAGATTGGGAACCCCTGGACTCAGGGGTATGGGGGCCCCTGGACTCAGAGGTATAGGAACTCCTGGACTCAGGGGTATGGGAACCCTTGGACTCAGGGGTATGGGAACCCCTGGACTCAGGGGTATGAGAATCTCTGGACTCAGGGTTATGGGAACCCCTGGACTCAGGGGTATGGGAACCCCTGGACTCAGGGGTATGGGAACACCTGGACTTAGGGGTATGGGAACCCCTGGACTCAGGGGTATGGGAACCCCTGGACTCAGGGGTATGGGAACCCCTGGACTCAGGGGTATGGGAACCCCTGGACTCAGGGTTATGGAAACCCCTGGACTCAGGGGTATGGGAACCCCTGGACTCAGGGGTATGGGAACCCCTGGACTCAGGGGTATGGGAACCCCTGGACTCAGGGATAATTTCGTATCTGCAAATTCTCTCACCATGGCTGAAATATTTTATAAATGTATACATTACCAACAAGCTGATAAGTAAGATACAAGTGCAACACCACGAAATTTTTTGTATATCAGTGATATACAATACTGATAAGATGATGAATTAGACACATGCAACATCTTTAAAGAAAAAATACCCAGATGTTGCACATGTCTCTAATTCAAAATTTCTTGAAGTCATTAAAGATTCCTAGTATTACACGTGTCTGATCACCCCAGGTGACAGATGCATTCCTCTAACCTCCCTGACCAACAGACTTTATTAACGATGGTACTTTTTTTATTGTAATCATGGGAAGAATTCAACACACAAGGGTTATACAGCACGTACGAAAAAAAAAATTTTTCGGATTTTATCTGAGGAAAGAAAAAGGACTCAACCTTGATGATAATACCCCTT
>NW_026475134.1:0-10051 GCF_026875155.1 Cherax quadricarinatus
ACTGATGTGTCTTGTAAGACGTGTGGTTTGTAAGACTGTAGTGTGTCTTTAAGACTGTAGTTCTCTTGTAAGATGTAGTGTGTCTTTTAAAAATGTAGTGTGTCTTGTAAAACGCAGTGTGTCTTGTAAGACTTTTGGTGTCTTGTAAGACTGTTGGGGTTCTTGTAAGACTGTAGTGTGTCTTGTGATACTGTAGTTGTTTGTAAGGCTGTAGTGTGTCTTTTTAGACTTAGTGTGTCTTGTAAGGCTGTAGTGTATATTGTAAGACATAGTGTCCTTGTAAGTCTCAGTGTGTCTTGTAAACTGTAGTGTGTCTTGTAAGCTACAGGTGTCTGAAGACTGTAGTGTGTTTGTAAGACTGTAGGTGTCTGGTTTAAAAAGGGGAGGTGTCTTGTAATGCAGTTTGTCATTAAGTCTGTAGTGTTCTTACAAGACTGTGTGTGTCTTGCAAAACTGAGTGTGTCTTGTAAGACTGTAGTGTGTCTTGTAAGACTGTAGTGTTTATATTAAAACTGTAGTGTGTCTTGTAAGGCTGTGTGTGTCTTGTAAGACGTAGTGGTCTTGAGGACTGTAGTGGTCTTTTAAGACTGTATTTTTCTTTTAAGACTGAGTGTGTCTATTAAGACTGTAGTGTTTTGTAAGACTTTAGTGTGTCTTGTAAAGGGTTTTGGGGTTTTGTAAGCTGTAGTGTGTCTTGTAAGACTGTATGTGTTATTAAGATATAGTGTGCTTTTAAGAGTAGTGTGTCTTGTAAGGGGAAGTGTGTCTTGAAAGACTGAAATAGTCTTGTAAGACTGTAGTGTGTTTGTAAGTCTGTATGTGTTTGTAAAACAGTGTGTGTTTGTAAGACTGTAGTGTGCTTTTAAGACTGTAGTGTGTCTTTTAAGGCTGTAGGTTGTCTTGTAAGACGTAGATGTCTTGTAAACTACAGTGTGTCTTTTAAGACTGTAGTGTGTCTTGTAAAAAGGGAGTGTGTCTTTAAGCTATTGGTGTTATTAAGACGTAGTGTGTCTTGTTTAAAGGCCCCGTAGTGTGTCTTGTAAGACTGTAGTAAAAACTTGTAAGACTACAGTGTGTCTTGTAAGACTTAGTGTGTTTTTTTGACTGTTAGTGTTTCTTTAAAAACTACAGTGTGTCTTCTAAGGACGCAGTGTGTCTTGTAAGGGAAAGTTTTTGGGGTTTGTAAGGCTTTTAGTGTTTTCTTGTAAGATGTGTGGGGTCTTGTAAAGGGTGTATGTGTCTTGTAAGGAAATGTAATTTTGTCGTTTAAGACTGAGGGGTCTTGTAAAACTGTAGGGTGTCTTGTTTAAGACTGTAGTGTGTCTTGTAAAATATAGGGTGGGCCCTTTAAGACTGTAGTGTGTCCTTTTAAAAAAAAAGGAAAAAAATGGGCGTGTGCCCATTAAGTCTGTAGTGTTTTTTTGCAAAACGTGTGTGCATATTAAGTCCCATAATGTGTCTTACAAGACCCGTAGTTTTGTCTTGCATGACTGCCGTGGTTTTTGTAAGACTGTGGGTGTTTTTAAGACTGAGTGTTCTTTTAAGACTTTTAGTGGGGGTCTTGTTAATTGGAGTGTGGGCTTTTTAAAAACTGAGTGCGTCTTTTAAGGGCTGCTGTGTGTCCCTTTTAAACTTAGTGTGTCTTGTAAAATCTGTAGGTTTTCTTTTTTTTTTAATCGTAAATGTGTCTTGCAAGGGCTGTAGTGTGTCTTGCAAGACTACAGGGTTTTCTTGCAAGACGTAAATGGGGTCTTGTAAGGGCTGTAAATGTGTCTTATAAGGGCTGTTTTGTGTCTTGTAAGATGGTAGTGTTTTCTTGCAAAAATAAAGTGTGTCTTGTAAGACTGTAGGGGTGTCTTTAAGACTGGGATGTGTCTTTAAATGTAGTGTTTCTTGTAAGACTGTTGTTTGTCTATTAAGTCCCCGTATGGGGTCTTGCAAGACTGTAGTGTGTTTTTGCAAGGGCTACAGTGGGTCTTGTAAGACTACAGTGTTTTTCCCTTTTAAGACTGTAGAGTGTCTTGTAAGACTGTGTCTTTCTTTTAAGACACAGGTGTCCTTTTAAGACTTAGTGTTCCCTTGGGGAAGCGTAATGTGTCTTTTAAAACTGTAGTTTGTCTTGTAAGACCGTAGTGTGTCTTGTAAGACTGTGTGTTTTCTATTAAGGGGGTGAAATGGGAACTTGTAAGGCTGCAGGGTGTCTTTTCAAGACTGTAGTTTGTTTTAGAAGACCGGGAAATGTGCCTTTCAAACTGTAGTGTATCTTGTAAGCGTTGTTGCTTGTAAAACTGAAGTTTTGTCTTGTAAACTGTAGTGGTCTTTAAGGGGCTTTTAGGGGTGTCTTTTAAACTGTAGTGTGTCTAAATTTGTCGTAGTGTGTCTTTCAAGACTTAGTTTTCTTGCCCAAACTTTCAGTGTGGGCTTTAATAAATTTTAGTTGGGGGTCTTGTAAGGGCTTAGGTGTCTTGTAAGACTGTTTGTGTGTCCTTTTAAAACGGTTTGTGTGTCTTGCAAGACCCTTTTGTGTGTCTTGTAAGACTGTAGTGTGTTTGTAAGACTATAAAGTGTCTTGTAAAAATGTAGGGTGTCTTTAAAAAACTGTAGTGTGGGGCTTGTAAGAATGTAGTTGGTCTTTTTAAGACGTAGGTGTCTTGTAAGACTGTTGTGTTCTTTTTAAGGGCTGTAGTGGTGCTTTTTAAAAATGTAGTGTGTCTTGAAAAACTGGGAGTGGTCTTGTTTAAACTTTAGTGTGTCTTGTAAGACCCGTAGTGTTCCCTTTTAAGACTGTTTGTGTGGGCCCCTTTTGATACTGTAGTGTGTCTTTTAAGGCTGTAGTGTGTCTTGTGAGCCCGTTGTGTGTCTTTTAAGGCTGTAGTGGGATTTGTAAGACAGAAATGTCCCTTTTAAAATCTACAGTTTGGGGCTTGTAAGACTTTTAGTTGTCTAGGGAAGACTTTCAGTGTGTTTTGTAAGACTGTAGTGTGTCGTTAAGACTGTAGTGTGTTTTTGTAAGACGGGGTTGGGGTCTTTAAGAAATGCAGTTTGGGCTAATTTGTCTGTATTGGGGTCTTACAAGACTGTAGGTGTCTTTTCAAGACTGTTGTGTGGCTTGTAAAAACTGTAGTGTGTTTGTAAGACCCAGTGTGTTTGGAGACCTTTCTCAGGGGCCTGAAAGCTTTTCTGGGGCCGAGGAAAAATTTTTTTGGGCCTTGGGACGTTTTTTGTGGCGTTCGGACCTTTTCCCGAGGGGTTGCAAACCCTTTTTTGAGGCCTGCTGACATTTTCTGTACCTTTTTGGGATTTTCCCGGGACCGGAGACCTTTTCTGGGGCCTTTGAACCCTTTTTTAGGATCCGGGGAAATTTTTTGTTTCCCATGGACCTTTTCAGGGGCCTGGGGAAGTTTTCTGGGGCCTGAGATCTTTTTTTAATTCCCCGGGGATTTTTTGGGGGGGGTTGGGTGCCTTTTCCTGGGCCTGGGACTTTTGGGGCCCCCGAGGGCCCTTTTTTAGATCCTGGGGACGTTTTTTGGGGCCTGGGGACCTTTTCTGGGGTGTTATGACCTTTTCCCGGGGCGTGGTGACCTTTTCTAGGGGCTGCCCGACCTTTTTTTTGGGTTTCAGGTCCTTTTAAGGGGGCCCCCGGGGGCCTTTTCAAAGACCTGGGTAAATTTTTTTTGTACCTGGGCACCTTTTTTTAGGGCCCTTTGGAAAAACCTTTTCATAGGCATGGGGGCCTTTTCAGGGGGCTTGGGACCCCCTTTTTTGGGGCCTTTTGGGCTTTCCCCGGGTTTCTTGCGGATCTTTTTGGGGAAATCTGAACCTTTCTAGGGGGCCCCGGGACTTTTTTTATTGGCCTTGAGAATTTTTTTTGGGGCCCAGGGGCCCTTTTTAGGATCCGGGAACCCTTTCCGGTGCCTGGGGACATTTTTTTGGGGCCTGGGGGCCTTTCCCGGGAAACCCCGGGCCCTTTTTTGAAGCCCGGCGACCCTTTTTGGGGGGTGGGGACATTTTCGGGGGCCTTGGAACTTTTTTTTTGGGGCTTGGGACCTTTTTCGGGGGCCTTTTGGGAAATTTTTTTGGGGGCTTTGGGGCCTTTTCAGGTGTTTTAGGATCCTTTCCCCGGGGTCTTTGGGGACCTTTTTGGGGGCCCCGTTTAAAATTTTCTGTGGCCAGGGGGGCCTTTTGTAAGGGGTAGGGGAAACCCTTTTTCCCAGGCCGGGGCTTTTTTGGGAGAGCATGTGGAAATTTTTTGGGGGCCCGGGGGCCTTTTCCCAGGGGGCCCGGGAAAAATTTTCTGTGGGCCCGGGGGGGAAACCTTTTTTGGGCCCGGGGACGTTTTTTTTTGGGGGCCCCAGGGAAACCTTTTTTTTTGGGGGCCCGGGGATGTTTTTTTGGGGCCCTTTGTAAACTGTAGTGTGTTTTTTAAAAAGTAGTGTTCCCTTTTAAGGTGTAGGGTCTTGTAAGAGTAGTGTGTCTTGTAAGATGTATAGTCTTTTAAGACATAGGGTCTTTAAGACTGTAGTGGTCTTTAGGCTATAGTGTGTTTAAAGACTGTAGTGTGTCTGTAAGACTGAAGGTTCTTTAAAAACTGTAGTATGTCTTGAAGACTGTGTGTGTCTTGTAAGAAGGAGTGTGCTTGTAAGACTATATGTGTCTATTAAGACTGAGTGTGTCTTGTAAGGCTTAGTGGTCTTGTAAGACTGTAGTTGTCTTTAAGACTACAGTGTGCTTGTAAGACGTAGTGGGTCTTGTAAGACTGTAGTGTGTCTTGAAAAACTCAGGTGTCCCTTTTAAACTGCAGGTTCTTGTAAACTGTTTGGGGGCTTGTAAGGGTGTAGTGTGTTTGTAAACTGAGTGTGTCTTGTAAGGCGTAGGGTCTTGTAAACTAATGTGTCGTTTAAGACTGTTGTGTCCCCGTAAGACTGTAATGTGTCTTTTAAGACTGTAGTGTGTCTTGTAAGACTATAGTTGTCTTTTAAGACTGTATGGTCTTGTAAACTGTCGGTGCCTATTAATCTGTAGTGGTCTTGCAAGCTGTAGTGTGCTTTTAAATCTATAATGGCTTAAAGACTGTAGTGTGTCTTTCATGACTGCGTTGGGCTGTAAGACTGTAGGTGCTTGTAAGACTGAAGGGTTTGTAAACGTAGTGTTCTGTTAGATTGGAGTGTGTCTTTTAAGACTGTAGTGCGTTTGAAGACTGCTGTGTGCTTGTAAAACGTATGTGTCTTGTAAAACTTTAGTGTGTCTATTAAATCTGTAGTGTGTCTTTCAAGACTGAGTGTGTCTTGCAAAATACAGGGTCTTGCAAGCGAGTTGGTCTTGTAAAACTTTGTGTGTCTTATAAGACGTAGTTGTCTTGTAAGATGGTAGTTGTCTTGCAAAAATATAGTGTGTCTTGTAAGACTGTAGTGTGTTTGTAAGACTTAGTGGGCTTAAAGACTGTAGGTGTCTTGTAAGACTGTTTGTGTCTATTTAATCTGTAGTGTGTCTTGCAAGATGTAGTGTGTCTTGCAAGATACAGTGTTCTTGTAAGACTACAGTTGTCTTTTAAGACGTAGGTGTCTTTTAAAACTGTAGTCTGCTTGTAAGACTACAGGGGTCTTGTAGACGTAGTGTTCTTGTAAGACTGTATGTTCTTGTAAGATGTAGTTTTTCTTGAAACCGTTGTGTCTTGTAAGGGCTGTAGTGGTCTTTTTAAAGTGTAGTGAAATTTGTAAGGCTCCCAGTGTGTTTTGAAAAGACTGTAGTTTGTCTATAAGACTGAAATGTTTTTCTTTGGCAAGACTGTAGTTTTATCTTGAAAGACTGTAGTGTGTTTGTAAAACGGGAAGTGTGGTCTTGTAAGACGTAGTGTGTCTTGTAAGCTGTGTGGGGTTTTTGTAAGCCCCTGTAGTGTGCCCTATTAAGTCTGTAGTGTGTCTTGCAAAAATGTATTTTTTGCCCCCCCCCCTTGCAAGCAAACAGTGTGTCTTGTAATATTTAAATGTGCCCCTTGTAAGTCTGTATGTGTTTTTTTTTTTTGGAAAAGACGTAGTGTGTCTTGAAAAAAGGGTTGTGTGTCTTAAAAAGACTTTATTGTGTTTTTGTAAACTGTAGTGTGTTTTTTAAAGGACAAAAAATGTTTCTTGTAAGACTGTAGTTTGTCTTGGTAAAAACTGTAGTGTGTTTTTGTAAGCGTAGTGTGTCTTGTAAGACTTTTGTGTGTTTGTAAGACGTATTTGTCTCTTGTAAGACTGAAAGGTGCCCTTGTAAAAATTGTAGTGTGTCTTGTGGGATTTGCAGTGTGTTTTTGAAAGATTTTAGTGTGCCCTTGAAAGGGACTGTAGTGTTCTTGTAAGACGGAAGTGTTTTTCTTGTGATATTTTTGTGTGTCTTGTAAGGCTGTAGTGTGTCTTGTGAGACGGGTAGTGTGCCCTTGTAAGGCTGTAGGGGTTTTATTGTAAGACAGTAGTGTCCCCTTGTAATTTCTACAGTGTGTCTTGTAAGACTGTAGTTGTTTTGAAAAAGGACTACGTGTTTTCTTGTAAGACTGTAGTGTGCCCTTTTTAAGATTTGTAGTGTGTCTTTTTAAGAGGGTTAGTGTGCCCTTGGGGAAGACTGCAGTTTGTTTTTAAGCCCGTAGTGTGTCTTACAAGACTGTAGTGTGTCTTGAAAGACTTAGTTTTGTTTTAAGACTGTAGTGTGTTCTTGAAAAAGATTATGTGTCTTGTAAAGAACCTTTCTCAGGGCCTGAAAGTTTTTCGGGGGCCGGGGAGGAAGTTTTTGGGGCCTTGGGACTTTTTCCCCTGTGCGTTGGGACCTTTTTTTAAAGGTGTTGCAACCTTTTTTTAGGCCTCTGACATTTTTTGTAGCCTTTTGGGATTTTCCCCGGACCCGGAGACCCTTTTCTGGGGCCTGTTGACTTTTTCAGGAAACCTGGTTACCTTTTTGTTGCCTATGGACCCTTTTAGGGGGCCCGGGGGGTTTTCGGGGCCCGGAGAACTTTTTTTAATTTCCCGGAGCTTTTTTGGGGGGGGTTTGATGCCTTTTTTCCCGGGCCTGTGGACGTTTTTGGGGCCCGAGGCCCTTTTTTAGATCCTGGGGGTTTTTTTGGGGCCTGGGGGCCTTTTTTTGGGGGGTTATGACCTTTTCAGGGGGGTGGGGAAACCCTTTTTTAGGGTCTGCTGACCTTTTCTTGGGTCTCAAGGGCCTTTTAGGGGGGCCCGGGCCTTTTTTAAAGAAACCCGGGGAAATTTTTCTGTTTACCTGGGCCACCCTTTTTTTTGGGCTTAGAAACCTTTTCCCTAGGCATTTGGGGGCCTTTTTAGGGCCTTGGGACCTTTTTGGGACCTTGAGGGTCTCCTCGGGTTCTTGCGGGTCTTTTCGGGGGCTCTGGAAACCTTTTTTAAAGGGGCCTCGGGGCTTTTTTTATTGGCCCTTTAGATTTTTTGGAAACCCAGGGGCCTTTTAGGATCCTGGTAAAACCCTTTCTGGTGCCTGGGGGCATTTTTTTGGGGCCCGGGGGGCCTTTTTGGTAACCAACGGGCCCTTTTTTTGAAAAAAAACCTTTGGGGGAAACCTTTTTGGGGGGCCCGGGGGGAATTTTTTGGGGACCTTTTGGAACCTTTTTGGGGGCTTGGGGACCTTGTCGGGGACCTTGGAACCTTTTTGGGAGCTTGGGAACCTTTTTAGGTGTGTAGGATCCTTTCCTGGGGTCTGGAGACCTTTTAGGGGGCCTGTTGAACTTTTCTGTGGCCAGGGGACCTTTTGTAAGGCTAGGGGACCTTTTCCGAGGCCAGGGGCTTTTTTGGGAGGGCATGTGGACCTTTTCTGGGGCCTGGGGACCTTTTCTAGGGCCTGGGAAACTTTTCTGTGGCCTGGGGGACCTTTTAGGTGGCCTGGGGACGTTTTTCGGGGCCTCAGAACCTTTTCTGGGGCCTGGGGATGTTTTCTGGGGCCTTAGGACCTTTTCTTTGACCTTTGGACCATTTCTGGGGCCTGGGGATCTATTCTGGTGCCTGCTAACCTTTTTGGGAGCCAGGGTACCATTTTGGGGGCCTTGGGACCTTTTTGGGGGCTTGGGAACCTATTCTGGGGCCTTGGGACCTTTTCAGGGCCTGTAGACCTTTTCTGGGACCTGTTGACCTTTTCTTATTCCAGGGGACCTTTTTGGGGGCTTGAGGACCTTTTCTGAGGCCTGGGGACCTTTTCTGGGGCCTGGGGCATTTTCTGCGGCCTGGGGACCTTTTCGGGGCCTTTGGACATTTTTGGCAGCCTGGGGACCTTTTTTGGGAAATTGTGACTTTTTTGGCGGCCGAGGGACCTTTTTGCAGACTTTGGCACCTTTTTGAGGGCTGGGGACCTTTTCTGGGGCCTAGGAATCTTTTCAGGGGCCTGAGAACCTTTTCTGGGGTATGGGGACCTTTTTGGATGCCTGAAGAACTTTTCTGGGGCCTGGGGAACTTTTTGGGGCCCTGGGGAATTTTTCAGGGGCCTGGGGACCTTTTCTGGGGCCTGGGAACCTTTCTGAGGATCTTGGGATCTTGTCGGGTGCTTGGGGACCTTTTCAGAGACTTTGGGTCCTTTCTGGGTGCTTGGGGACTTTTTCAGGGGCCTAGAGATTTTTTCTGGGGCCTAGGGACCTTTTTGGTGATAGGGACCTTTTAGGTGACCTTGGGATCTTTTCAGGGGCCTTTGGGACCATTCAGGGGACCTTGGGATCTTTTTAAGGTCCTAGGGATCTTTTCAAAGGCCTGAGGACCTTTTCTGGGGCCTGGAGACCTTTTCAGGGACCTGGGGACCTTTTTTGGGACCTGGGGAACTTTTCTCTGTACTGGGGACCTTTTCTAATGCACAGGGAGCTTTTGGGGGCCTGGGGACTTTCTCTGAAGCCTGGGGACCTTTTCATGGCCCTTGAAACCTTTTTGGTGGCCTCGGGACCTTTTGAGGTGCTTATGGACCTTTTTTGGGGCCTGGGGTTCTTTTTGGGTGCCTGGGGAACTTTTTGGGGGCCTGGGGATTGTTTTGGTGGTCTGGGGACTTTTTCGCTGGCCTGGGGACCTTTTAGGGGGCCTGGAGACCTTTCGTTAGGCCTGGGGACCTTCGGACCTTTTTTGGGGCCTGGGGACCTTTTCTGAAGCATGGGGACATTTTTGAGGGCTTTGGAACCTTTTCTAGGCATAGGGACCTTTTTGGGGGCCTGGGAATCTTTTTGGTTGCCATCAGACCTTTCTGGGGGCCTTGGGACCTTTTCAGGGATCTTCGGATCTTTTTGAGGGCCTGAGGACCTTTTCGAAGTCCTGTGAACCTTTTTGGGGGCTTGAGGACGTTTTCAGTGGCCCGGGAACCTTTTCAAGGGTCTGTGGACCTTTTCTGTGGCCAGAGGACCTTTTGTAAAGCCAGGTGACCTTTATTGGGGCAAGGGGGCCTTTTATGAAGCCAGGGGACCTTTTTGGTTCATGGGGATATTTTCTGGGGCCTAGGGATCTTTTCTGGAGGCTAGGGACCTTTCCTGGGGCCTGGTTACCTTTTCGGGGGGCCTGGGACCTTTCTCAGGGCCTGGGAAGCTTTTCTGGGGCCTGAGGATGTTTTCTGGGGCCTTGGGACGTTTTCTGTGGCGTTCAGACCTTTTCTGAGGTGTCGCAACCTTTTCTGAGGCCTGCTGACATTTTCTGTAGCCTTTGGTATTTTTCTGGGACCTGGGGACCTTTTCTGGGGCCTGTTGACTTTTTCAGGATCCTGGTAACCTTTTCTGGGGCCTATGGACCTTTTCAGTGGCCTGGGGAAGTTTTCTGGGGCATGGAGACCTTTTATAACTCCAGGGGACCTTTTTGGGGGGCTTGATACCTTTTCTGGGGCCTGTGGATGTTTTCTGGGGCCTAAGGACCTTTTCTGGATCCTGGGGACCTCTTTTGGGGCCTGGGGACCTTTTTTGGGGCCTGGATACCTTTTCATGGGCCTGTGGACTTTTTTTGGGGGAATGCGAACCTTTTCTGCAGCCTTGGGACGTTTTCTGGGGCATTGTGACATTTTCTGGAGCCTTGGGACCTTAACTGACAACTGGGACCTTTCT
>NW_026475135.1:0-11073 GCF_026875155.1 Cherax quadricarinatus
CACCCACCCTTTGCTAAGGCCTACTTTTACTGAGAAATAATCCCCCTCTTTCCTACAACCAACTTGAGCCTCACTATCCTCGTAAAAACTCTTCACTGCTTTCAGTAACCTACCTCCTACACCATACACCTGCAACATCTGCCACGTTGGCCCCCTATCCACCCTGTCATACACCTTTTCCAAATCCATAAATGCCACAAAAACCTCTTTAGCCTTATCTTAAATACTGCTCAGTTATATGTTTCACTGTAAACACCTTTTCACTCACCCCCTACCTTTCCTAAAGCCTCCTTGTTCATCTGCTATCCCATTCTCCATCTTACTCTTACTCCAAAACTATATCCCCACATGCTTTTAATATTTCTATCTTTATCTCTCAATCCCGGCTCCCTTACCACTTTTATTTTACCTACTGCCTCACGAACTTTCCCCACACTCACAACTGGCTCTTCCTCAATCCTACAAGATGTTATTCCTCCTTGCCCTATACACGAAATCACAGCTTCCCTATTTTCATCAACATTTAACAATTCCTCAACATATTCCCTCCATCTTCCCAATACCTCTTAACTCTCCATTTAATAACTCTTCTCTCCTATTTTAACTGACAAATCCATTTGTTCTCTAGGCTTCCTTGACTTGTTAATCTCACTCCCAAAACTTTTTCTTATTTTCAACAAAATTTGTTGATAACATCTCACACACTCTCATTTGCTCTCTTTTTTACATTGCTTCACCACTCTCTTAACCTCCCTCTTTTTCTCCATATATCTTCCCTCCTTGCATCACTTCTACTTTGTAAAAACTTCTCATATGCTAAATATCTCCCTTACTACTCTCTTTACACATCATTCCACTAATAGCTTCCTCTTCCTCCCACACCCCTTCCTGTAACCACAAACTTCTGCTGAACACTCTAACACTACATTTTAAACCTAACCCCATACCTCTTCGACCCAATTGCCTATGCTTCATTAGCCCATCTATCCTCCAATAGCTGTTTATATCTTACTCTAACTGTCTCCTCTTTTAGTTTATGAACCTTCACCTCTCACTTCCTGATGCTTCTATTTTCCTTGTATCCATCTACCTTTTACTCTCAGTGTAGCTACAACTAAAAAGTGATCTGATATGCTGTGGCCCCTCTATAAACATGTACATCCTGAAGTCTACTCAACAGTCTTTTATCTACCAAATACATAATCCAACAAACTACTGTCATTTCGCCTACATCATATCTTGTATACTTATTTATTCCCTCTTTTTCTTAAAATATGTATTACCTATAACTAAACCCCTTTCTATACAAAGTTCAATCAAAGGGCTCCCTTTATCATTTACACCTGGCACCTCAAACTTACCTACCACACCCTCTCTAAAAGTTTCTCCTACTTTAGCATTCAGGTCCCCTACCACAATTACTCTCTCACTTGGTTCAAAGTTTTCCTATACATTCACTTAACATCTCCCAAAATCTCTCTCTCTCTTCTACATTCCTCTCTTCTCCAGGTGCAATACACGCTTATTATGACCCACTTTTCGCATCCAACCTTACTTTAATCACATAATTCTTGAATTGACACATTCATATTCTCTTTTCTCCTTCCATAACTGATCCTTAAACATTACTGCTCCCCCTTTCCCTTAGCTCTAACTCTCTCAGATACTCCAGATTTAATCCCATTTATTTCCCCCCACCGAAACTCCCCTACCCCCTTCAGCTTAGTTTCGCTTAGGGCCAGGACATCCAACTTCTTTTCATTCATAACATCAGCAATCATCTGTTTCTTGTCTTCCGCACTACATCCACGCACATTATTATTATATTATTATTATTATTATTATTATTATATTATTTATTATTATTATTATTATTATTATTATTATTATTATAATTAATAATAATAATAATAATATAATAATTATATATTATTATTATTATTATTATTATTATTATTATTATTATTATATTATTTTTATTATTTCAGCCAAATAACTAATACATAAATTAGGGGTAGACACTTCAGGCTCTGGTATGAATTTCATACAATACAATGAAACATTTTAAAAATAAGTACACATGACATACTAGAAGATAATGCATAATTTATCATGGTGGATCACAGAAAGTAAATGAGATGGATCGATCATTAAGAGAAAAGACAAACTCAGTGCACCCAAGTTTTTTTTAGTGTTAAAACTCAGAATTCGGTGAGAACGTGAACACTCAAAGTACAAAAACATAATATGATCCACAGCAAAACTGATAAACAATAAGAAATTTGACTTACATATAAGCATTGACTTGACTTATACTAATGATCTATACAAGGCATTGGCATCCAACCCAAACTCTGCTACGGTGAGGTTTGTGTATGCAGAACAGTCATCAGCTCCATTTTGTGGAAGGGGTCTAATTCTATAGTAACGGCTAACATATGCCATAAGTGAAAGTGATTAACATTAGTTGTCATGTTTGAAACTTGAGATGTCCTCATCATTGTCGTGTGAGAAAGAAATAACTGTCAGGACGAACGTCACTCAGGTCTTTAGTGGTGAAGGTGAGAAGGATTGTCTCTGTGGTTCACTTGTCTGGGTTCTTTAGTTGTAGATGGTGAGAAGGATTGTCTCTGTGGTTCACTTGTTGGGTTCTTTAGTTGTAGATGGTGAGAAGGATTGTCTCTGTGGTTCACTCGTTTTGGGTTCCTTAGTTGATAGAAGGTGAGAAGGATTGTCTCTGTGGTTCACTTGTCTGGGTTCCTTAGTGATAGAGGTGAGAAGGATTGTCTCTGTGGTTCACTTGTCTGGGTTCTTTAGTGGTAGAAGGTGAGAAGGATTGTCTCTGTGGTTCACTTGTCTGGGTTCTTTAGTTGTAGATGGTGAGAAGGATTGTCTCTGTGGTTCGCTCGTCTGGGTTCTTTAGTGGTAGTAAAGTAAGAAGGATTGTCTCTGTGGTTCACTCGTCTGGGTTCTTTAAATGGTAGAATGGTGAGAAGGATTTGTTCTCTGTGGTTCACTTGTCTGGGTTCTTTAGTGGTAGACGTGAGAAGGATTTTCTCTGTGGTTCACTTGTCTGGTTCTTTATGGTTAGATGGTGAGAAAGGGTTGTCCTCTGTGGTTCACTTGGTTTTGGGTTTCTTTAAGTGGTAGATGGTGAGAAGGATTGTCCTCCTGTTGGTTCACTCGTCTGGTTCTTACTGGTAGAAAGTGAGAATGATTGTCTCTGTGGTTCACTCGTCTGGGTTCTTTGTGGTAGATGGTGAGATGGATTGCCTCTTGGTTCACATTGTCTGGGTTCTTTAGTGTAGATGGTGAGAAGGATTGTCTCTGTGGTTCACTCGTCTGGGTTCTTTAGTGGTAGAAAGTGAGAAGGATAGTTCTCTGGTTCACTCGTCTGGGTTCTTTAGTGGTAGATGGTATAAGATGGATTGACTCTGTGGTTCACTTGTCTGGGTTCTTTAATGGTAGAAAGTGAGAAGGATTGTCTCGTGGTTCACTTGTCTGGGTTCTTTAGTGGTAGAAGGTGAGAAAGATTGTCTCTGTGGTTCACCGTCTGGGTTCTTTAGAGGTTGATGGTGAGAAGGATTTTTCTCTGTGGTTCACTTGTCTGGGTTTTTTAGTGGTAGACGGTGAGAAGGATTAAACTCTGTGGTTCACTCGTCTGGTTTTTTAGTGGTTACATGGGTGAGAAGGATTGTCTCTGTGGTTCACTCTCTAGTGACTTTCTTGATACGGTTCAGGATTGCTTTTTAGAACAGGTTGTGACAAAACCAACTAGAGGAAACAATCTGCTTGACTTGGTTCTTGCCAACAAAGATTCACTAATTAATAATCTTGAGGTTAATGATGAGCTGGGAGAAAGTGATCACAAATCACTTAGTTTCAATATATCATGAAACTACCCAGATAACTGCAATCAAATCACTGTCCCAGATTTTACGCTTGGCTGACTTCATGGGACTGAAAAATTACCTGGGTGGGCTAAATTGGGATGTCCTGACTATGGGTCAGGTATGTGATCTTGGTTGCCAATATGACGTTTTTCAGAGCATAGTTCTAGCTGCCCTGACAACTTTTGTTCCGAGTAGGGAAATATAGATCTAACAAAATATAATCCAAAGAGAGGCATATATAGGCGCATCAAAAGAGGGAATGGGCAGTTAAGAAATCAATATATTCAATTAAAGAGAGAAATAAAGAAAGGAATAAGAAAAGCAAAAAGGGATTATGAGGCTAAGGTCGCAAGGGATTCAGAGACTACCCCAAAAGGGTTCTTTCAGGAATACAGAAGTAAGATTAGGGACAAGATTGGCCCACTTAAGAGTAACTCTGGTCAGATCACTGACAGTGATAAGGATTTGTGAACTTTTCAATACCATACTTCATCTCAGTTTTCACCCAGGAAAATACTAGCGATATTCCTGAAATAATAGATTATGTAGAACAGGATGATAATAAACTATGTACGATTGCAGTAACTAGTGACATGGTCCTCAGACAAATAGAGAAACTAAACCTAACAAATCCCCAGGCCCTGATGAACTGTTTGCAAGGGTGTTAAAGGAATGTAAAGAGGAACTTGGCATACATTTGGCTAATCTTTTTAACATATCACTACAAACTGGCATAGTGCCTGATAAGTGGAAAATGGCAAATGTAATACCTATTTACAAGACAGGTGACAGGTCCTTCGCTTCGAACTATAGACCAATAAGCCTTACCACCACAGTAGGAAAATTTATGGAATCAATAATTGCCGAAGCAATTCGTAGCCATCATGATAGACACAGATTGATTAATGAATCTCAACACGGTTTTACAAAGGGGCGTTCCTGTCTTACAAATTTACTAACTTTTTTCACTAAGGTGTTTGAGGAGGTAGATCATGGTAATGAATATGATATTGTGTATATGGACTTCAGTAAGGCTTTCGATAGAGTTCCACATCAGAGGCTATTGAGGAAACTTAAGGCACACGGAATAGGAAGGAAATTTTTTCCTGGGTAGAGGCATGGCTGACAAATAGGCAGCAGAGAGTTTGTATAAATGGGGAGAAATCAGAATGGGGGCACGTCACAAGCGGTGTTCCTCAGGGGTCAATGTCGGGCCAGTTGTTGTTCACAATTTACATAAACGACATAGATGAGGGAATAAATAGCGACATATGCAAATTTGCTGATAACACCAAAATAGGCCATCCAGTTCATTCTAATGAGGACACTAGAGCACTCCAGGATGATTTGAATAGACTGATGCAATGGTCGGAGAAGTGGCAGATGCAGTTTAATATTGACAAATGCAAAGTTCTAAATGTTGAACAGTTAAGTAACCATGCCACATATAAACTAATAATGTATATCTTAATACTACTGATTGCGATAAGGATTTAGGAGTTCTGGTTAGCACTAATCTATAACCAAGACAACAGTGCATTAGTGTTCGCAATACAGCTAACAGAATTCTTGGCTTCATATCAAGAAGTATAAAAAATAGAAGTCCTCAGGTTGTTCTTCAACTCTATATATCCTTGGTTAGGCCTCATTTAGACTATGCTGCTCAGTTCTGGTCACCGTATTACAGAATGGATATAAATGCTCTGGAAAAAGTACAGAGGAGGATGACAAAGATGATCCCATGTATCAGAAATCTTCCCTATGAGGATAGACTGAGGGCCCTGAATCTGCACTCTCTCGAAAGGCGTAGAATTAGGGGGGATATAATCGAGGTGTATAAATGGAAAACAGAAATAAATAAAGGGGACGTAAATAACGTGCTGAAAATTTCCAGCCAAGACAGGACTCGCAGCAATGGTTTCAAGTTGGAAAAATTCAGATTCAGGAATGATATAGGAAAGCACTGGTTTGGTAATAGAGTCGTGGATTATTGGAACAAACTCCCGAGTACAGTTATTCAGGCTAAAACGTTGTGTAGCTTTAAAAATAGGTTAGATAAATAAATGAGTGGGTGTTGGTGGGTGTGAGTTGGACCTGACTAGCTTGTGCTGCTGGGTTTAGTGCAATGCTCCATCCTTGAGTGGAGGTGACCAGACTGGGTGGGTCATTGGGCTAATCCGGGGGGGTCACTGGTCTAATCAGGGGGGGACATGGACCTGCTCCGCATGGGTCAGTAGGCCTGTTGCAGTGTTCCTTGTTACTTATGTTCTAATGTTCACTCGTCTGGGTTCTTTAGTGGTAGATGGTGAGAAGGATTGTCTCTGTGGTTCACTTGTCTGGTTTCTTTACTGGTAGATGGTGAGAAGGATTGACTCTGTGGTTCACTTGTCTGAGTTCTTTAGTGGTAGATGTTGAGAAGGATTGTCTCTGTGGTTCACTCGTCTGGGTTCTTTAGTGGTAGAAGGTGGAAGGATTGTCTCTGTGGTTCACTTTGTCTGGGTTCTTTAGTGGTAGATGTTTGAGAAGGATTGTCTCTGTGGTTCACTCGTCTGGGTTCTTTAGTGGTAGAAGGTGGGAAGGATTGTCTCTGTGGTTCACTTGTCTGGGTTCTTTAGTGGTAGATGGTGGGAAAAATTGTCTCTGTGGTTCACTTGTCTGGGTTCTTTAGTGGTAGATGGTGAGAAGGATTGTCTCTGTGGTTCACTTGTCTGGGTTCTTTAGTGTAGATGTGAGAAGGATTGTCTCTGTGGTTTCGCTCGTCTGGGTTCTTTGTGGTAGATGGTGAGAAGGATTGTCCTCTGTGGTTCACTTGTCTGGGTTTTTAGTGTAGATGGTGAGAAGGATGTCTCTGTGGTTCACTCGTCTGGGTTCTTTAGTGGTAGAAGGTGGGAAGGATTGTCTCTGTGGGTTCACTTGTCTGGGTCTTTAGTGGTAGATGGTGAGAAGGATTGTCCCCCTGTGGTTCACTTTCTGGGTTCTTTAGTGTAGATGGTGAGAAGTGATTGTCTCTGTGGTTCACTTGTCTGGGTTCTTTAGTGGTAAGATGGTGAGAAGGATTGTCTCTGTGGTTTCACTTGTCTGGGTTCTTTAGTGTAGATGGTGAGAAAGGATTGTCTCTGTGGTTCACTTGTCTGGGTTCTTTAGTGGTAGATGGTAGAAGATTGTCTCTGTGGTTTCACTCGGTTCGGTTCTTTAGTGGTAGATGGTGAGAAGGATTGTCTCTGTGGTTCACTCGTCTGGGTTCTTTAGTGGTAGATGGTGAGAAGGATTGTCTCTGTGGTTCACTCGTCTGGGTTCCACAAATCTCATCAGCATCGTCACTCACTACTTATGATCTAAGTGGGACTCTTTATTCTCTAACTTCGTACTTGTTACCACTTACATATTCAGTAATTTGCTAGGGATCAATAAACTTTTGTTCAAGTTTTGGCACTGTAGATGACATATTGAAATTTGTTAACATTACTTTCGAGTCAACTTTAATTTTGGTTGGCTGTGTGCCAGCATTATCAACTTTACTAAATTCCACTGTTGACTTTTGAAGTAGTTATCGGACTGGTATAAAGAAGCTTTGTGCTATACTAGGTACTGAACTTAGTACAACAACTCACTGGGTAGACGTTTGTCTACGTCAGGGGTCCAGAAACTCATCGACCCCTTCATTAAGTTTTTGATTGTTCATCGACCCCTAACATGTATATGAAAATTATTTAATAAATAGTGCTTTAGTAGTACTACGAATAATAATAATAATAATAATAATAAATAATAATAATAATAATAATAATAATAATAATAATAATAATAATTATAATGACTTTCATTATTAATAATGTATTAAAGTATATTAAATTAGAAAAAATTATGAGATTTAACACACCCTTTTTTTTTACTGAAACTGTTAATATTATTAATGGGAAGGATGCATGTGATGAGCGTCACAAGGTCACTGAATATTTGGTTGGTGACTGGTAAGTTTTATTTGGTAAGTCACCAAGCTTTTCCAGGTTCGGTCTGTTTCTCTGTTTAGTTAGAAATGCTTCTGCATGGCTACAACCAGTTTCAACCAAGTATGAATTTGGGAAATCAAGTGAAAATGGCTGAAGCACTGCACAAAGCCGGGAATGTTTAGCAACAATATTTACTTCACTCCAAAAGCCACTTACACTTTTATTACCGAACAATACTTTTCATAGAGATCATATCAATGAGTTCTTCCTGCAGCTGGGAGTCAATGTCTGTATTTTGTATTTCTCAATCATGCTCGTGCATTTTCTCCAAGTCTTTAAAGTGTACTTTAAATCTTATGTTAATTACGAGGTGTGTTGTTTTGTGTCTCCAGGTCACACTCAAATGTGTTGTGTGTGTCTCCAGGTCACACTCGCAAATGTTTGTTGTTTGGGCTCCAGGTCACACTTCCGCTAATGTTTATTGTGTGGTTCTCCAGGTCACACTCGCAAATGTTTGTGTGTGTCTCCAGGTCACACTCGCAAATGTTTGTTGTTGTGTCTCCAGTCACACCCAAATGTTTGTTTAATGATTCTCCAGTTCAACTCGCAAATGGTGTTGTGTGGTCTCAGGTCACACTCCAAAGTATTTTGTTGGTTGTCTCCGTCACTTTACATCGCAAATTTTTTTGTGTGTTCCAGTCACACTCGCAAATGTGTGTTGGTTTTGTTCAGGCACACTCGCAAATGTTTTGTTGTGTGTATCTCATTTTCAATAAATGTTATGTTTGTTGGGCTTCCAGGTCACACCGAAATGTGTTTGTGTTGTCTCAGGTCACAACTCGCAAATTTTGTTTGATGTGTCCAGGTCACATCTCGCAAATTTTTTTGTTCCAGGTACAACTCAAATTTTTATGTTGTCTCCAGGTCACCTCCCAAGTTATAGTGTGTGTCTCCAGGTCACATGCAAAGTTTATTGTGTGTGTCAGGTTAAAACTAAATTTTATTGTTTGTCTCAGGTCACACTCGCAAATTTTTCCACTTTCTTCCAGCTTGCCGTAAATTTTGAACTATGAAATATCTGACAGAGGTTGTTACATTTTGGGAATTTTTAAAGAAGTAATTTTTCGTGGAATTCTTATCAACTTTTTTAATTACCATTATTTTTAAATAATTGATTTTAAATCTTAAGTAGACAAGTGATATCAAAAAGTTTTTTGGAATGGAGAGCCAATAATTGTCGTGTTGAATGTTTTCAATCGTAAAATATATTTGGGCAATTTTAAAAAAGATTTCTAATTAAATTTTGGGAAATTTTAGAACATTCATATTCATAATAAAAAAATTCCTTATATTATAACTCTGTCCGAAAAAAACCCAGTGAATCTCTAATATATTTATTCTTTTGACTAAATAAAAATAGAAACCTCACTAACTTACCCTAATTAACAATTTTATTTACCCTAATTATACTCGCATGTACAACAAACAGTTTAATTTATTTAATTATCTAATTATATATATTATAAATCATAAATATATATATTATATTAATAATAAAATTTAAAATATATATATATATATATATATATTTTATTAATATATATAAATTTTATATATATATTATAATTATATACTATAATATATTCAATATTTGAAATTTTTTACTTCTTATTTTAGGGAATAAGTAGAGGTGGAAATCTGAAGGAAATCATATGAGAAATTCTCAGTCTTTTTCTGGTAAATCAATATTTCACTTCATTAACTGATAATTTGCCACAAATGTAAATAAAATATTCTACTCTTCCTCCATGTAAGATAAACAATAGTTAAAGTTGAAAGCTAATTAGAAGAAACATTCTGAAGATACCATTAGGAGATACATGAAATACAACACCTCTATAAGTGTATATTCTTTATTGTAACAATAAATAAAACCTTCAAATATGTTTTCTTGCCTTCATATTATTCTCTTTGTGTTAATGACTTAAGTCGTCTAAATATTTATGTAGATGACCAATGATGATGTTATTTTTATGCACAATAGATGACAACACTGCGTTACAGCTTCAGTGTTTACTTTTAACATTTAAATTTGGTTCATAGGCTTCATAATGTTATATTGATGATTTACAGTGATCAGAAATGTGGACGACAGTGACCTTGATTGTCACCGTCTTGATCTTTCTCTTCTATAAGAGCAACTACAGACCCCCCAACTTCCCTTCAGGTCAGTTGCTATTATTATTATTATTATTATTATTATTATTATTATTATTATTATTATCAATAGTAGTAGTAGCGGTATATGTAATAGTAAATGAATATGTAAAAATAGTGATATTAGTATTAGTAAAAGTACTTGTATAACTTGTAGTAATAGTAGTAGTTATAGTAGTGGTATTGGTATTAGTAGTATTAATAGTAGTAGCAGTTGGTATCTTAATTATTAATATTTTTTTTTATATTTTGAGTAATTAGTAGTAATTATGGGTACAAGACAGGTATGTGCAGTTCACAACATTATGGTACAAGACAGGTATGTGCAGTTCACAAACATTATGGTACAAGACAGGTATGTGCAGTTCACAACATTATGGTACAAGACAGGTATGTGCAGTTCACAACATTATGGTACAAGACAGGTATGTGCAGTTCACAACATTATGGTACAAGACAGGTTTCACCACGAGTGACTTTGTCCTAATACAGAAGATAATTAAGAACGAGTATAAATAGTGGCGAGAATCAAGTCTTAAGCTCTAGAAGGGTAGTAGTAGTAGTAGTGGTAGTATGGTAGTACTGGTAGTAGTGGTAGTTACTGTTTGTAGTGGTAGACAGGTAGTGGTGGTAAAATATGGTAGTACTGGTAGTGTGTAGTTAATAGTAGTGGTAGTACTAGTAGTAGTGGTAGTATTGGTAGTACGGAGTAGTGGTAGTATGGTAGTACAGGTAGTAGTGGTAGTAGTGGTAGACAGGTAGTAGTGGTAGTAGTTAGTTACTGGTAGTAAATGATAGTATGTGGGAGTTACTGGTAGTATGGTAGTAGTGTATACTGGTGTAGTAATGAGTAGTGTAGACTGGTAATAGTGGAGTAAATCATGAACTTGTAGAGACAGATGCAGTGGGAGGATCTGTCAACTCAGTTACAGAGGCTCATAAGGTAATCTCATTATGCCATTCTGGAGACCTTATCAGTGTATGTAAGTATATATATGGGGAAATATATATGA
>NW_026475136.1:0-10402 GCF_026875155.1 Cherax quadricarinatus
TACAACATCGAAATTCACCAACCATTTAATTAACTCAGAAACCAAGACTTAACCACAAAACACGCTAAAAACAAAGAATCCTGGAACATCGCTTTCTCTAAACCCAAACAATTTCAACCAGAACAAGGGCTTTAAACAAGCAACCAAACCGCCAAGAAACTTTTTCACGCGTCCCACATAAAAACATAAAAACACGCAGAAGGCCTACTCACAACTTGTCCCATACCCCTCCCAAGCACCCAAGACTCAAAACCCCCCCCGGGTAGATCTCGATGCAGCTTTCTCCACCTACCCAACATTCTGACTATAAAACCTCGTCCCTTTCCCAAACCCCAGGTGATCCTGTGTGACTTAAAAAAAGCCCACGTGTGGGGAAACGTTGTCAAAAAGGACAAATATACTGTTTTTGTTTTATTTTCCGGGAGAAAAGGGATGGTTTTTGAATCTTGACATACCTAGTAATTGCTTGAAGAAATAAAATATTTTTTCTCCTAAAGCTTAAATGGCATAATTATCACAGTGTTTTTATCAATCACAAGTGGTTCTTTACATATACCACAAAAGGGATACGTTCCCTTAAAAAAGTCCACGATCTGATGGAAATAACCACGGGATTCCCCACAAATATAACCAGTAAATACTTTTTTCAATATAAACTTTGTGCAGAGGCATTTTTCAAACACCCCCCCAAAGGGCTTCAACAATACATCATTTTTTATAGGTATCCATTAAAAGGACAAAACACTTTTTTAAATAATGTGAGATAACTGCCAGTGCTCGAAAGTTTATCTCAGTTAGATGTGATTCGTCAAATCCACTTTACCCTCAAAAAGAAGGACTCATCACTGAACGAACTTTTCGTCAATACACTTTCTGTGCTAGTCATCGTTTTGAGTAATATATCAAAACCCGTAGTTCGGGTATTACAAAAGGATTTTGGTGCCTTGTTGCTTGGAAGAAGAACGACCGTGGGGGGCCACCACAACTGCTTCTCGTATCTCTTTTTTAAATTAAACAATACTCTCTGCATGCCTTTTCTGTTACAATATACATTTTTTTCTTCTTCTCGATATCAGATTTTTGTCTAGCCCCAGAGACGATTCAGGATTGTGGTTTTTTTTCCGGGTAAAGGAACGAGAAGTTACAGTAGCAGGTACATCACCGGGAATGAGCAGCGATTTGGGTTCCCTTTGCGGGACTGTTCCCCATCTAAAGGGGAGTAGGATTTTCTGGATAACCCCCTTTACCCTTTCCCTTAAAAACCCTTTCGGGGTCCAAAGGGCCAAAATCGAAGTCACGCCCCCATGTCCAAGAAATTTTTAAAAAAAAAAAAAATTATTTTTTCTTACAGAATAAAAGCATTTTTTTTGTAAAGGGGAAAAAACAAAAAAAATTTAGAACTATCAGAAACTTACCGAGATACAGGCCAAAATTTGTAAAAGGGTTTGGTGGGGGCAACATCGACAATTCCACTACCGTATTATATTATTTTGTTTTTTATTTTTGTATTTTCTTTTTTTTTTTCCCTTTTTTTTTCTATTCCACTAACATTGGGCCTAAGCCCAATCGTATAAATTATATATATAAACTCACGAAATTGAACCAATAACGCACAAAAGTTATTACAATTATTGTTTCCCACTGTTGTTTTTTACAAAAAACATGCACAAATATTGATAAACAATTTTTCTATCATATTTTTTACTTTTTACAATCACGGGACAGGGTTTTGAACTGCGGGTTTTGGGGAAAACTCCTTGAAACAAGGCACCATCACAAGCACCTTACTTTCCCACACAAAAACCCGAGTGTCTTGCGTCTTTGTTGCCGTCGTTTTGTTTGTGCACAGAAAAGCATCTCTTCTAGCAATTTCTTTGATTGAAGGGGCTGTATTAAAAAAAATATCACCTTCTTTTCCTCAAACGTTTGGGGGTATATTGTGATGAATTCGAGGACCATTTTGTATTGCAGGTGTTGTTGCCTGGTACTTTTTTATGATTGTCGACAACGAAAAACAAAATTCCCCAAAACGGTGGTCTTTACCAGCTTTATTTGGTACTATTATATCATTCAGCATGAAATGTCCATGAGAGGAAGAAAAGTTCATGTACCACTTTAACTTAAACACATCAACAAAACCAATCTGCATGTCACACTTGTCAACCAAACGCATGTTTTTTTGGGATAATCAATCCGTCACTGGTTTTCGAATAGTTTCATTGGTCACTCGATCAACTTTGCCACTGTCTTGCATTTCATTTCGGTGAATGGTTGTCAAAAATGTGACATCTCGTTTGTCTGCCACCGTAATGCCATGAGTCATTGGCAAAAAAACCCCGCACGTCATCACCACGAACACCTGCTTTGACCTGGGCATATGTTTACGATTAGAACGCACTGGCCACACCCATCGTCTTGTTCACTCGCAGAAAACACTGATAATGGGCTTTGTACCAGTTATCGGTATATAATGTTATGGCCCTTTCCAAGATAAGGTCCACATTTTCTCATACTCACCTAATCCCCAATAACATCTTGGAAATCTTTCAATGTTTACTCCCCGTTATACAACAAACCAACCCCAGCCCTGTCACAATCACGAAACAAACAATTTTAAAACCAAAAGCGGTTTTCCTCTTGCTCGTATATACTGTTTTGAATGACAGTTACCTTTTTGAACAAATCAAAGCCGTAAATTACAAGTTTCTTGAAGGGTTTAAAGTATATCCTGAATTTTGTTTGAGATACATAAAACTTTCTAACTTTAAAACCTGTCACTTCTGTCAGGCCGGTTTTGTCAAGAAGTCAAAAACTAACAGAAGATAAACCTGTTCACGGTATTATTCACTGAAGGATGGGGACAAAATTACCGACGTGGACCAGTATGTTTTTAATTAGCTTATAGACGTGGGCAAAGCTTTTGTTGCAAAAAGCAAATCATTCTGCAACATCGTCTTTTTTCCACCGGGTTATCTTGACGTGGTGATAAGACGTATTTGCCATGGTGTACTAAAAATACTTATTATTTTCCCCTAAAAAAATTTTCCATCAATGGCGGGTCAAAGATAATTCAAAGAATTCCAGTTCAGGGCCCGGGGTTTCCAAGGGGACGGTGGGAAATTCCCTTGCGATCATCAAAGGGGTGAGGGGCGGGGAACAAAATTGGGTTTTGCTCCCAAATCCCGTAGGTTTGCGGGTTAAACGGACATCAAAGGCGGGTTGTAGGGGTGGTTGTGGCGGGCTGGGGGGTGACGCCCCGCTTTGTCCTTGAACTACGAGTCAGCAGCGTGGGTTCCCCGCGTGGCACACGAGTCACCATGGCGTGCCCAACCACCACCAACCCCACTAACACCACCCACTGATGTCCGGCCCACCATGCCAAGTGACCCACATCCCCCCACTATCACTACCTAAAACGGTGTAGGGCCAGGAGTACCCGGATGTACTCCGGGATGACCCGGGGTCCCCCCCTGGGGCACAGCATGGGGTACACTACCCACGCATGCGGCGGCGACATACCGACGTTTCACTGGTGAAAATGTTTCCTCACTACATTCCAAATGATGTCGAGCGCAAAAAAATCACAATCCCTCAGAACATCGCTTTACAAGTCAAGGCCCAGGCCAGGGGAAAAAATTTTATTTTTTCTCTTACGTTTAGGAACACCCGACGGTGAGTACGAGTGCCCACACCAAGGGGTAAAAGGGCGAGATCGTCGGGGTTTCTGCACATATTGATATCCTGGTCATTTTTTTCGGTCACTAACATCAAACCGTAGAATTCTCTTCATTTCCACTTCCATCAGTGTCAAATATCAACAGGAAAAGGAGAGTCCCAATTTTTTCCCGGAGTAGAGCTGACTTGCGACGAGGGTGTGAACAAGGTGCTGACCGGTTCCCACAATGCTATGCAGGGCCAATTTTTTTGTTTAGGGCCACCCAGGGAACCCATTCTCTCATAGTAGGCCTATGAGCCTTCCCCCGCTAAAATTTACGGCGTAGAATTTTGGGGATAGATCTACGGTTTGGACACTCACCACCAGCCGTAAATTCGGACGGACCCTGAAAGGTTAAATTTTAAATCCCTATAGCTCCCAACGAGAAAATTTCAATTACTCAATATGGGAAACAGAGAAATTAAATCTTTATCAAGTACAAAACAAATTTTTGGCCACAAAATAAGCGAAAAACCAACGCAAAGACTGGGAGGATTATTCGGAGGATCTCACCTTTAAGGCCCAAACATTGTATCAACGCATCTGCTAGAAAAAACAGGATGGGTAATGAGAACCTTCAAAACTAGGGGGGGCCAACCCATGATGACACTCTTCAGGGCACTTGTTCTTCTAGGGGGAATATTGCTGCACCAACAGCAAATTTCAAGGCAGGGGGAAATTGCCCCTAAAAAGTAAAAACTTTTACGGGGCCCTAACGAGAAAAAAACACCTCAATTACTGGGGGCGCTTGAGGTTTCTAAACCTGTATTCCCTGAAACGCAGGAGGGAGAGATACATGATTATATACACCTGGAAAATCCTAGAGGGACTAGTACCGAACTTGCACACGAAAATCACTCACTACGAAAGCAAAAGACTTGGCAGACGATGCACCATCCCCCCAATGAAAAGCAGGGGTGTCACTAGCACGTTAAGAGACCATACAATAAGTGTCAGGGGCCCGAGACTGTTTAACTGCCTCCCAGCACACATAAGGGGGATTACCAACAGACCCCTGGCAGTCTTCAAGCTGGCACTGGACAAGCACCTAAAGTCAGTTCCTGATCAGCCGGGCTGTGGCTCGTACGTTGGTTTGCGTGCAGCCAGCAGCAACAGCCTGGTTGATCAGGGGCTGATCCACCAGGAGGCCTGGTCACAGACCGGGCCGCGGGGGCGTTGACCCCCGAAACTCTCTCCAGGTAAACTCCAGGTAGCATAGGATTGTAGTGTATGGATTTACCCTAAAGTCTTGCTTGCTCTGACCTGCCTGCAGGGCTCTCCCTAGCTTAGTTTATATGTTTAGTATCAATCGCATCTGCTAGAAAAATGACAGGATGGATAATGAGAACCTTCAAAACTAGGGAGGCCAAGCCCATGATGACACTCTTCAGGTCACTTGTTCTATCTAGGCTGGAATATTGCTGCACACTAACAGCACCTTTCAAGGCAGGTGAAATTGCCGACCTAGAAAATGTACAGAGAACTTTCACGGCGCGCATAACGGAGATAAAACACCTCAATTACTGGGAGCGCTTGAGGTTCCTAAACCTGTATTCCCTGGAACGCAGGAGGGAGAGATACATGATTATATACACCTGGAAAATCCTAGAGGGACTAGTACCGAACTTGCACACGAAAATCACTCACTACGAAAGCAAAAGACTTGGCAGACGATGCACCATCCCCCCAATGAAAAGCAGGGTTGTCACTAGCACGTTAAGAGACCATACAATAAGTGTCAGGGGCCCAAGACTGTTCAACTGCCTCCCAGCACACATAAGGGGGATTACCAACAGACCCCTGGCAGTCTTCAAGCTGGCACTGGACAAGCACCTAAAGTCAGTTCCTGATCAGCCAGGCTGTGGCTCGTACGTTGGTTTGCGTGCAGCCAGCAGCAACAGCCTGGTTGATCAGGCTCTGATCCACCAGGAGGCCTGGTCACAGACCGGGCCGCGAGGGCGTTGACCCCCGGAACTCTCTCCAGGTAAACTCCAGGTATACAAGTTTGTGAGAAATTTTGTAATTGTCTGCTAATGCTGCAGTTTCCAGAATATCCAAGGTAGTATGATCGATCAGATATTCTTGTATGTCAGCAGACATGCAGTTGTTAAACTCTTCGTGTAGTTACAACTGAACAAGGCTGTCGTAGTTGTTACATTTGGCAGACCTACTCCACCTCTCAAATGCAACTTTTTTCTCATGAGCAAACTCTACACAAGTTTGATCTTACCTTCGTTGTTAGTTTTTTTAGTTTAATATGTTTATTATGCACCCCATACCCATCCTGTGGGCGGTAGTCAAAAGAATACAGAGGTACATAATTGGTCCAGGGACTGGACTCCAAAGTTTTGATAGCTGAGCAAGTTACAAAGTTAATGAACTAGATCTGGTCATAATCATGACCAAGTTACAAAGGTAATGAGCTCCAGGTAGAGCTGGTCACACTCATGAATAATTGCAAAGGTAATGAATCATAAACACATTAATCATGAGAATTTACAAAGGTAATGAGCTCCAGGTAGAGCTGGTCAAAATCATGACAAGTTTCAAAGGTAATGAATGATAAACACGTTATCACATGATTACAATCATAGACAAATTACAGAGTAATGAGCAGTTAACAAACATAGCAGGGAATTCATCCATTGCCCCAACAACAGATGTTGCTAGGTGCCTGTCTCTCCTCGGCAGACAGCCATTGCAAACAGCAGCAAGTTGCCCTGGGATCTGCTGCTTGCACGAGCACCATCGACCCTCCCCAAGAGGTCCAAGACGCCAATGACTCCGTTAGCAGCCAGATGGAGAGCTGTCCTAGGGACATGGCAACGTCCTGGTGGACGCCAAGTTGACTGAAGATCCCAGGCCCTCGTGTGCATGGATGTTGAAGCTTGAGGAACTGAGTACACACTGCCTGTGGCACACCTGACAGCTGCCTCGCGGTCGAACTCCACGATGCTGTCCCTGTAGTGGAAGTTCCTGTGAGCCCGGCACTCCCTGCAGTGCCATTGCTGACATCGTGGGTTAGGGGAGAAGTACCCTCTATAGATGGGGTGGCGCTGGGAGTTGGGTGGGTGAGGCAGGGGAGACGGGCAGGGGCGAGGCGTTATGAGAGGGTCACTGTTTACTACACACGCCCTCCCCCTCCCCCCAAGCGGAGAGCGGGGAGGCGCTGACTGGTCCTGACTCGACGACACCAAACCTTCTGCACAACACTTCAACTATTTACGCTGAAACGATGCACTGGGAAATCCGTTCGCTGCTCTGGTATCTTCTCAAAGCATTCACACTGAGTTCTGTTAAGTAGGGACCTGGTCAGCCTCTTTGACCTGGAGCTATCCTTGAAAATCCCGCAGCTAGCCCGCTACACAACCTGCCGCGTCGGCCATGTTGGCTGTGTTGTAACGTACAAAATGCGTTTTGATAACTTACAGATAACAAGTTATACGTCTCTAGAATAGTTTGCTTGACAGCGTCATAACTAATGTACTTGGCAAATGGTAAAGCAGCAGTACAAGTTTGAGCTCTTCCTGTCAAAGCTGTATGCAACAAGGTAGCCCAGTGCTTACATGGCCAGTTCATAGCACGTGCCTGGTTCTCAAACACATCAAAATAGGTGTCTAAGTCACTCTCAAAAAACTTAGGAACCATGGATGCAGCTTTCTGCATATTAAATGTGTCCTGTTATCTATCAGTCTGTTGTCTTCCCAGACGAACATTTTCTCTCTGGAAATCTTCTTCGTTCAATTTCCTCTGTGCCTCTATTTGTGCAGTCTGCAACATAATGAGGCGTTCAAACCTCTCAAACTGTTACTGAGAGATAGGACCAGTAGGTAATGGAGGAGTAGGGAAATTAACATGTCTTTCTGGACTGTCCTTAGGTCGGGCACCTTGTCCAGGTGTCTCTAGGGAGTCTAGATCTGGTCTAGGATAAGTAGATACAGGTGTAGCATACACTGTACTAGTATGAGGCTGAGTCATCCTACCAGCTACACTCTGTACTATTGTGTCAGTGAGGCGGGAAGGTGTGAGCGGAGGCTCACTAGGCTCACACACTTCTGCCTTAGTTGCTCTTTCTTCTACTTCATCAAATAGAGTCATACTTCCTAATTGTGACAATAGGCTTTCTGAATCTGAATCATAATCAGACATCTCTGTATGAGCAGGAAACAATAAATCTTTAATTAACGCTCTGACAGTTTCTGCGGTGTAATTCCTGTTATACATCACACCGAGATATTTGGCTACTTGCCAACACGTCTGAAGTTTTAATGTACTTAACTCAGACAAAGTCAGAGTATCAATTAACTGTTTCACTTTGGCATACATCACGAAAATAAGTGTACTACGAGAGAGTGATTATTGGAAACTACAATCCTAATAGGAATTTTAGTGTTAGTTGTCTTAGAGCTAGAGCTCATAAACAGTATTTCCACCTCCTTGGATCAAGAGACTCAGTCAGGTACATACATCCACCTGGTATGTTGTACAAGACTAAACTCAAAGTCTTCAGATTAGGAAAGTACTCAAAGTGTTTGATCATAGAGTTACTAGTATGTCAACCTGGACAATTTCTCCAACACCTTGGATCAAGAGCCTCCCGGACAGACCCCCATTTGTTACAAAAAATGTGATTCTAAAAGCTTAGAGATCTCCAGTGAATACTAGAAAGGACTGCCCTTCTAGCATCCAGCCTGTTACTGGGTTTTCATATCAATTAGTCAGTATCCTTGTCCAATTATCCATTAGAATTCAGTATGATTCAATAGTGCTTCAGGATTACAACTGGTAGGCTACTAACTAGAGAAAATAAAATTTAATAAATTTATTGAGTATCGTCTAGAGGTATATTATCAAAGTAAATTAAATTAATAATAATCAATTTAATAATAATCACTTCTCTTGTGTATAATATTATTGTGCTTGAAGCACATATCACATTTATAATTCTTAAGTACCGTCTGGTACATTAACATTTAATAAGATATTACAAATATGTACATGTAAGTTTGTGTGTATGTGTGTGAGTGCTCTAAGTAGTTCGCTATGTCTCACGACTCGACTAGACTTAAACAAGTGACTAACAAAGTCCTCAAATAAACTAACTTCTTGACCAACTGGCTATCAGAACAGTCTGCTTGAGCAATAAAAAGAATGCTAAGCCCAATAGCAATATAACAAGCAACTGCTACACAGAATCAGGAACAAGGAGATAATATAACGACACTAAGTAGGGACCATCTGCAGATCCTCCACAAAAGTCACCAAACTCCCATACTACTGAATCTAAGTTCAGCATAAGAAAATCCCTGACTGTGATAATACACAGATACCAGTACAAAAAAACCATACCCCCGGCCGGGATTGAACCCGCGGTCATAGAGTCTCAAAACTCCAGCCCGTCGCGCTAGCCACTAGACCAGCTAGCCACAATAAGATTCATCCAACTAGGTATATTTCTACACCATAGGAAAGTTAGCACAGGCACCTCTGTGACCACAAATGCAAGTTTTTACAGACGAATCTCCAGCTAGCGTGGCCGTGACGAACTCTAGCTCAAGTCCCTTCACTGCCGTCAACATGACTTAAGAAATCCCGGCCGGGGGTATGGTTTATTTGCAATCGTGTCATTACGATTTCTTAAGTCATACCAGTACAAGTTAGGTCAGAAGCTACAGCTCAGGACCTGAGTTGCTCAGAGTGTCTATGCGACACATAACCTCAGTACAACGTCGAAAATCACTAAGTCTATACAATGTTCTGTGAACAGAGTTGTACAGAGCTAACAATAATGAGACAAGAGACAATCTTCCAACAAGAGCCAATAAGGAATATTAAGGCTCATCTTGTCTGGAATACGTCCAACCACCCAGCGAGTCTATACCAGACTGAATACTTCAGGCGAGGCGAGGACACCCCCCCTCGATCACGTGATAGCTCCGTGGGTCGCTGCAGCTCAGAAACAGAAGCCGGCAGTCTAACGAGCCACAAGGGATAATTACAGTTGTTAGACAATCAAGACTTGAACTGAGCACATAATATGTTACATCCTACCTAACCATAGGAAGCTAAGTCAAATAACAATATAAAGCAATACATTTACGATTTAGCTATTATCGCAAATATAAGCAATATAAAATTATATGAAAAGGTAATAATTATATATATACATATTAATCATTGCAACCCATTCAGGGGTTGAAACAGTGTGTAACAAATGCACTTTGGCACAGTTACCCTTTAGTAATGATGACATTGATTTACCTAATTTTAATACATATGACCCATTGCCAAATATTGATGATTATAATTGTTTTATGAAAACAGACCTTCACTTTATTCATGTCAACGCAAGATAACTTCTACCTAAATTGGCTGAGATTAGGATTCTAGCTACGGTGAAAAGCTCTGTTCCACAAGGCACAGTACTAGCTCCCATCTTGTTCCTCATCCTCATATCCGACATAGACAAAGATGTCAGCCACAGCACCGTGTCTTCCTTTGCAGATGACACCCGAATCTGCATGACAGTGTCTTCCATTGCAGACTCTGCAAGGCTCCAGGCGGACATCAACCAAATCTTTCAGTGGGCTGCGGAAAACAATATGAAGTTCGACGATGAGAAATTTCAATTACTCAGATATGGTAAACATGAGGAAATTAAATCTTCATCAGAGTACAAAACAAATT
>NW_026475137.1:0-10412 GCF_026875155.1 Cherax quadricarinatus
AAATTGACAAAATATAACACAATTAAAGTACCAAAAGAATAATAGTAAAAAAATAACAAGGGTAATGTCTTGGTTATAATATGATATTAAGATAGTAGTCAGGTACACAGGTACACAGGTACACAGGTACACAGGTACACAGAGTACACAGGTACACAGGTACACAGGTACACAGGTACAAAGGATAATATAAAGGTTGGAGTTGAATATACAAACTTGAAAATTTGGCAACAAAATGTTATGGGAAGTATAAAATAATGTTTAATGTACAAAAGTAAAATTGACTGGTAGTAAATATGGTGTTTAATAAAATTTTAGTAAGTAATAATGATTAAAAAAAAGTGAAAAAGTAATGTTTATTTCATTCAGTATTGCACTGGTAGTTATACTAGAGGTTATATGGCAGCACAAGGTAATTAAGAGTACTCTAAGATAGTAAATGTGGTATTAAAACAGGTAAAGGTAATTAGACAAGTAATGGTTATTAAATGTCAAAAATGTTAAGAGTAAATTGAAATTATAGTAAAAATGATAATTATTAATTTTAGTAAGTAATATCAATTGATAGTATTTAAAAAATATGAGGTAATAATATGGACAGTTAGTTTAATATGTTTATTATGCACCCCATACCCATCCTGTGGGCGGTAGTCAAAAGGTTACAGAGGTACATAATTGGTCCAGGGACTGGACTCCAAAGTTTTGATAGCTGAGCAAGTTACAGAGGTAATGAATTCACAATTTACAAAGGTAATGAACTCACAATTTACAAAGGTAATGAACTCCAGGTAGGTCTAGTCACAATCATGACAAGTTACAAAGGTATTTAGAGATTACAGAGGTACGTAATGGGTCCAGGGACTGGGCTCCCAAAGTTGTGATGGCTGAACTAGGTACAAGGTAATGAACTCACAAGTTACAAAGGTAATGAATTCTGTAAGAATGGTTACTTACGTTTATACATGGCTACAATCATGAACAAATTATAGTGTAATGAGCAATTCACACTTCCACACCCGGTCACAACTGTAATGAGTTATTGGTGCAAATATTGATTGTTGAGTCACATACACACACACACACATATACAAATTCATACACACACACACACACACACACACACATAAAACACAAAACACACACACACACACACATACACAAACTCATACACACACACGCACACACACTCATACACACACACACACACACACTCATACACACACACACACACTCATACACACACACACACTCATATACACTCATACACATACACACGCACACACAAACACACACACAAACACACACACACACACACACACACACACACACACACACACACACACACACACACACACACACACACACACACTGGAACCATGCATAGTTTAAGCGAGGTATGATAGAGCTCATGGAGCAGGGAGAGAGAGGACCTAGTAGCAATCAGCGAAGAGGCGGGGCCAGGAGCTGTGACTCGACCCCTGCAACCACAAATAGGTGAGTACAAATAGGTGAGTACACAGGAGCTTGGACTCGACCCCTGCAATCTCAACTAGGTGAGTGCACACACATACACACACACACACACGCACACACACACACACACACACACACACACACACACACACACACACACACACACACACACACACACACACACACACACACACACACATGCACACATGTGGTAATGCTTTATTTACAGCTAGCAAAGTCAGGGTATTTCTCCAGAATGGTCTGCAATATACCACTGTGGATAAAGTACTTTGCCATTTCTTGAACATTTATGAGCGAGTTGTTTCAAAATTCATTAATTTTATCACACTCCAGTACATAATGTCGCAGGGTGTGACAATAGTCCATCTGGCAAAGTTTACATTTCGTTTGGTCTACATCTGGTGGTGGTGATTTAACCTGCCAAAGATACTTGTAACCCAGCCGGAGCCGGGCAGTAGTGCCATCCAAGAGTCTGCTTATTTTGTTGGATGCACCATAGACATGTGGCTCTTCCTGCATGATAGAATGATGATAGATGGACTCACTGGTGTCAATCTCCCTGAGCCTTAAGTCCATAAAATTCAGTTGAAGCTCTTTTCGTATTATTGTTTTCAAACTACTACCTGACAAGCCAAGATTGTAATCTACTCCCTCTTTGAAAGCATACAGCTTTGCCAATTTATCAGTTCTATCATGCATCTGAAGACCAATGTGAGATGGAATCCACAGCATGTGCACTCTGACTCCACTGTCCACAATCCTACCATACCTGTGTCTGGCTTCTGACACAAGCATGCAACAATTTATGTTTAATGAGTTGAGAGCATTTATGGATGACAGAGAATACACGGATTCTCCAACACCCAAAACATTCTTAATCATGTACTAGCCTCGTGTCAGGACCTGGGGTTGATAATCTCTACTGATAAAACAAAGATACTCAATAGGCGTCCTCCTCGACAGAGAGGCACAGTTCGTCAGATCCAATTGCATGATGGGTCTCTTCTAGAATATGTAAGCAGATACAGGTATCTAGGTTTTGAGGTTCCACTACTTGGACCTGTTGTAACAAGACTTTGTCGCCAATACAAAGAACGACTAAGAGCACTTAGAGTTGTGGCAGGGCTTCACCCAGGTATGGTGCTAATGTTAAAATTGTGAAAAATGATGTGTCTTGCTTATATTAGATCATTGGTTGATTATGCTGCGCCACTACTTGCTTTTGTGTCGGGACTGGAAGCTTGGAGGGCTGGAAAAACTGCAGAACGAAGCAATGAGGATCATTTTAGGATGCCTCGTACTGCCAAAATTTTAAATATGCAAAAGAACTTGATATTCCAAGCATCAGAGATCGTGTTACTGAAAGAAATATCCTAATTGGGGTTAATATGCTCAGGCAAGCTCATTCAAACCCCTGCACAGAAGCCCTCCAAACTTTCCTCAGCACTGGTGAACACTCCTCCAGATGGATCGAAAAAACTGGAACCGACCTCCGCATGAATCAGATACATGACCTATGTCAAGTAAGGCAACAGCGGCACTTCTCCGCTCCATGGAATATTATCCCATTCCAAACTACCATTCCTCCATTTCCCCCCAAACTACTTCTTAAATCACAACCAAAGCTGTATTGATAACTTAGTCACACAGCACACACTCTCGCAAATTATTTACGCTGATGGTTCTGTTCACCAATCCACTGGTGCAGCTGGTAGTGCTGCTGTTGTCGTACAGAGTGATGGCTCTCTTAAAGAAATTGGAGCACGCATCAATAATTGGGCCTCCACCCTACAGACAGAACTGTTTGCCATACTCCTTGCACTGAAATGCATCTATGTATCAAAGATTGACAGTTTAATTGAAAACATGGGACCAGGAAATTGGCATTCACGGCGGCCTAAGGATTAACATAGGCCTCACTTCATAATAGGAAGTGCTGTAACTGTTCCTGGTGAAGAGTGAGGGAACATGATTTACGGGACCACTGTAAAAGGGTGGTAAAATTAGTGAATAATGGTTCGACAGGGGGTGACTTGTGCGCGGCCATGGTGTGTGTCCAGGGGAAATATCTGTGAGTTAATCCTCACTCATCAGTCTCAGATCTTAATGGAGTGACCTCTAATATGTACAAGAATTATGAGACATTAAATCGTCTTGTGAATTGTAATGTAATCAGTGATAATAACACTAAGTTAAGGAATCGTTGAAGCGATATGAGCTGCCATACCCAGAGTGTGTGTGCACATGTTTACCTCGTTGTTCCTGTCTCGAGGATAGTGAAGTTTTTATGGAGTCACGACTTCTAAACTGGGACAAACCAACGGATACCTCGTCCTGCTGGAATAAGAACCGTGTCAGTGTAGCAGGACATTGAAATGAGATGGTGAATGGAGGAAATAAGGAGCATCAATTGCCCACAGCTAAGTAACCTTTCTAGTTATAGCAGACTGATACTGGCCAGTTAGGTATGTTGTAATTGGATAGGTTATGGGTGATCCAGCTACATCAAGTGACCACCAGAGAATATCTGGTAAGTGGTGAGATTATGTACAAGTGTTTTTCCTTGATGGATACATCCATGTGTAACCTATCCCCCCCTTCATTCAGTTACACTAATATAATCTATAGAGTCCACAATTAATTAGTAGTGCTGTACTTGTGGGTGCTATCCAATCTATACTGGTCTCGGATAGATATGGATAAGATTGTGAGGTCGAAGGAACCACCTGCCGTGACCAGGGGTGGTTAAGTTTTCTCACATGTCTACATGGGGTGACTACGGTAAACAATATGGTTGTCTCCCAATGAGGTTACTTGTATGCATGTAATGTTGAGGTACGTACAGGTAATCACCAATACAAAATTTTCCACAACCATGATAATTATTCTTTATCAAGGTTACAGAGACAAGTAGGAATTTTAGGACACCTAGGTCACAAGAAATGTCCCCCTTCAATACCTACGATAATCTATCTCTCCACATGTCACTCTGGACCTACATTAATTTCAAATGAAATATACATCACCAGGAATTCTGGTAAAAACATTAATATAAATATGTGGATTTTATATTAAGTTTAAAATGTGAATACATGTACATTGAAGGAGAATTTATAATAATAAGACTCACCAATTAGTCTGGAGATTACGGTGAGTCATCCTCAAAACTCCCTGCCTAAACTATGAGAGAAATACTGGTCAGAATTTCAACATAAATAGACAACTTAGCTGGGGTTCAAAAGCTGTCCTGTTCATCTGCTTAATGCTCATGTTATACAGGACTGCAAATCCAACAATTTCGGCTTCTATTTGGGAAGTTTCAACCACACTTTAACTTCCAGAGCGACGAAATTTATGCACATTTCACTAGCGTGCCTTTACCCCATTGCAAGCAATGGCATCTCTCCCCCAGCGATGCTCACCCATAGCTGGTTATTTATTTATTTACAAATTAATTTTTATTACCTACAATATATGCCATCAATTTACATACAAAATACACTGTATTTCTGGAAAATTTGCAGTATTTTGCTACAGGTACAATAAGGGGCTATGGTGGCCTGGTGGGCTGGTGGCTAAAGCTCTCGCTTCACACGGTGAGGGCCTGGGTTCAATTCCCAGCCAGAGTAGAAACATTGGGCGTGTTTCTTTCCACTTGTTGTCTATGTTCCCCATCATTAAAATGGATACCTGGGTGTTAGTCGACTGGTGTGGGTCGCATCCTGGGACACTTACCTAATTTTCCCGACATGCGGAGCATAACAAGGGGCTTTCTATATAGGAGTATGTCACTGTTGTCAGCTAGGACTGTATACCATGTACATGTACTTGTAGTAAATAAAGATATATTATTATTATTATTATTATTTATTATTATTATTATTATTATTATTATTATTATTATTATTATTATTAAGAGTAAGTGCTGGTACAATGAGAGCAAGTGCTGGTACAATAAGAGCAAGTGTTGGTGCAATAAGAGGAAGTGTTTGTACAATAACAGCAAGTGTTGGTACAATAATAGCAAGTGCCGGTATAATAAGAGCAATGGCTGGTACAGTTAAGAGCAAGTGCTGGTACAATAAGAGCAAGTGCTGGTACAATAAGAGCAAGTGCTGCACAATAAGAGCAAGTGCTGGTACAATAAAAGCAAGTACTGGTACAGTAATAGCAAGTGCTGGTACAATAAGAGCAAGTGCTGGTACAATAACAGCAAATGTTGTACAATAATAGCAAGTGCCGGTACAATAAGAGCAATTGCTGGTACAATAAGAGCAAGTGCTGGTACAATAAGAGCAAGTGCTGGTACAATAAGAGCAAGTGCTGGTACAATAAGAGCAAGTGCTGGTACAATATTAGCAAGTGCTGGTACAATAAGAGCAAGTGCTGGTACAATAAGAGCAAGTGTTTGTACAATAAGAGCAAGTCCTGGTACAATAAGAGCAAGTTCTGGTACAATAAGAACAAGTGTTGGTACAATAAGAGCAAGTGCTCGTACAATAAGAGCAAGTGCTGGTACAATGTGAGAAATTGCTGGTACAATAAGAGCAAGTGTTGGTACAATAAGAGCAAGTGCTGGTACAAATGGAGCAAGGGGCGTCCCCAAAAAGGGCAAGTGCTGGACAAAAAGAGCAAGTGTTGGTACAATAAGATCAATGCTGGTAAATAGGGGCAGTGTGGTGCAATAAGAGCAAGTGCTGGTACAAAAAGAGCAAGTGCTGGTAAAATAAGGAAATGTTGGAACAATAAGAGCAAGTGGGGTACAATAAGAGCAAGTTTTGGGTTTTACAATAAGAGAAAGTGTTGCAAATAATAGAAAGTGTTGGTACAATAATAGAAAGTGCTGGAACAATAAGAGCAAGTGTGGTCAATAATAGAAGTGCTGGTACAAAAAGAGCAAGTGGGGTGCAAAAAGGCAAGTGTGGTACAAAAAGAGCAAGTCTGGTACAATAAGAGAAAAGGTGTACAAAAAAGCAAGTGGGGTAAATATATAAAACTTACCTTTCTACCCAAAAATCTTTGAGAAACTGTCCCACAGGAGTTATTTAATTTATAACGGCACAAAATGCTCACCCCATCCAATTTGGATTCAAAAAAAAATTAAAGCACTAATGATGCAATTATAAAATGCTAGACCGTTTTCACCCCCCTTTGGAAAAAAAAGGAAATCCACTAGGAATTTTTATTGACCTAAGAAAAGCTTTTGGGCCAGTAGACCCGGCAAACCAAAAGATACAGTACTAATGCCCCGGAAAAAAATCCCCCCGTACCAAAATACCCCGTCCCATAACATTCTTCTTTGCAAAATTAAGGGTCTAAAGCCAGCAACAAACAAAAAAAACCTTTCATCCGTGGATGCTTGCGAGGCAAAGGCAATGTTCGCGGCTTTCACTGGACCCACATAAGGGATACTTGGCAACGAAATTGGATCCCAGTTAAACCTTAAGATGTGACAGAGTGAACAGGCAAAAGGGGGGGGGGGGGTTAGCCTGTACATTTCAGAGTCACTTGTTTGCACCGAACTGCTCAAATGATGTTGTGGAAGTTTTGCAGTTTAAAAGGGCGAGAACCAAAACTTAGTCATTGTGGTGTCTACAAGTCCCGATGAAATCCCCCCAATTCCAGGAACAGCTGTTAAAAATTGCCACTGTCTGGAAAAAACTTCCCGCCCTGCACCCAACACTTGCTCCTGGGGGATTTTAACTTAAGGCACCCAAAATGGAGGAAATAGCAAATAATTTTGTTGCAGTAATAACACCAGGAGGGAGCTTGATGAAAAAACACATCACAGAGCTTTTTTTAAACCCCTGCACAAAAATTTATTTAAACCCGCAAATAATGAGCCTATAGACTGGAGAATTTCACTAGCCTCATCTTCACTAAAAATGATGATTGATAAGAAATGTCCCCACATCAAAAAACAATTAAAATCAGATCCAAAAAATTGGGTTCAGAATGATGCGTGGAGCCCCAGACCCAAAATATGAGATAGTCACGAGGGGATTCACCAAATTCAACTTTAATAACAAAAAAAATAAAATGGGACCAAGTAAACCAATTCCTAAAACCCATTAAGCGGGGAAGATATACTAAGCAAAACAGACCCCAACTTATGCCTAGAAAAAGATTAATTGGTGGACTTGTGTATGCACAAGGCTTTTTCCCCTAAGAAAAAGGGGGAGTGCGTAAAATAGAAAGAGACAGGCCCCCTTTACGGTGAGGGAAAAGAATAAAGGCGGCTAAAAGAGGTAATATATCTGAAATGCGTAGGGAGAATGGTTTCAGAAAAATAGCAAGCATCGAATTAAAGCTAAAGGATTTTATGGGAGTCGGGAATCGGGGAAGAACAAAAAAGCCATAAATGAAATCGAAAGAAACCCAAAGTATTTTTTTCCCCCCTATCCCCAAATCAAAGTCGGAACAACGCCCTGTTTTGGGGGCCCCTACTTAAAAAAGAGGGTCCTACACAGATGACAGAAAGGGAAAATGAGTGAGTACTAAAAGCCCCAAAAATTTTGACTACTTTTTAGCAACCCGTAACCGATGGGGGCAAAAGATAAAAAAATGAATTTTTTATGGAGACCCACAAATTTGTTAACCCCCTATCCGATGTTATCCGACGCCAAATGACTTCGAAGGCAATAATGACTGCCCCTGCACTCTGCCCCAGGGCCAGACTCTGGAACTCCCCTGTTCATCAAAAACTGCAAAAAGCCCCTTCACGAGCCCTTTTCCCTCCTATGGAGAGGGGGATGGACACGGGGGGGTCCCACTGTTACTAAAAAAACGACATGGGCCCCCCTCCACAAGGGGGGCAGTTAAAAAAACAGCAAAGAAAAACAGACCAATAGCATAACATCCCATATTAAAAATCTTTGAAAGGGGCCTAAAGAAGCAAGATCCCCACCCTTAGAAACCCATCAGTTACACAACCCAGGGCAACAGGGTTTAGAACAGGTCGTCTGTCTGTTCAACTATTGGATCATACACAAGGCCCTAAATCCCTAGAAGAAAAAAAGAATGCAGATGTAATATATACAGGACTTTGCAAAAAGCCTTCGACAAGTGTGACCATGGCGTAATAGCGCAACAAAATGCTTTGCTAAAGGAATAACAGGAAAAGTCGGCCCGATGGATCTATAATTTCCTCACTAACAGAACACAGAGAGTAGTCGTTGATCAACAAAGTAAAGTCCGAGGCAGCTACGGTGAAAAGCTCTGTTCACAAGGCACAGTACTCGCTCCCATCTTGTTCCTCATCCTCATATCCGACATAAACAAGGATGTCAGCCACAGCACCGTGTCTTCCTTTGCAGATGACCACCCGAATCTGCATGCCCAGTTGTCTTCCATTGCAGATACTGCAAGGCTCCAGGCGGGCTTCAACCAACTCTTTCGTGGGCTGCGGGAAAACAATATGAAGTTCAAACGATGAGAAATTTCAATTACTCAGATATGGTAAACATGAGGAAATTAATCTTCATCAGAGTACAAAACAAATTCGGGATACAAAATAGAGCGAAACACCAACGTCAAAGCCCGGGGAGTGATCATGTCAGAGGATCTCACCTTCAAGGACTAACATTGTATCAATCTCATCTGCTAAAAAAAATGACAGGATGGATAATGAGAACCTTCAAAACTAGGGAGGCCAAGCCCATGATGACACGCTTCAGGTCACTTGTTCTATCTAGGCTGGAATATTGCTGCACACTAACAGCACCTTTCAAGGCAGGTGAAATTGCTGACCTAAAAAAAATGTACAGAAAACCCTTCATGGCGTGCATAACGGAGATAAAAACCCTCAATTACTGGGAGCGCTTGAGGTTCCAAAACCCTGTATTCCCTGGAACGCAGGGGGGAGAGATACATGATTATATACACCTGGAAAATCCTAGAGGGAATAGTACCGAACTTGCACACGAAATCACTGACTACGAAGCAAAGACTTGGCAGACGATGGACCATCCCCCAATGGGAAAAACAGGGTGTCACTAGCACGTTAAGAGACCATACAATAAGTGTCAGGGGCCCGAGACGGTTCAACTGCCTCCCAGCATACATAAGGGGGATTACCAACAGACCCCTGGCAGTCTTCAAGCTGGCACTGGACAATCACCTAAAGTCGGTTCCTGACCAGCCGGGCTGTGGCTCGTACGTTGGTTTGCGTGCAGCCAGTAGCAACAGCCTGGTTGATCAGGCTCTGATCCACCAGGAGGCCTGGTCACAGACCGGGCCGCGGGGGCGTTGACCCCCGGAACTCTCTCCAGGTAAACTCCAGGTAATCAGTATGTCACCATTAAAGACACTGCATCAACAACACGGCCACTTGATACTGGAGTTCCGCAGGGAAGTGTCCTTGGTCCCCTGCTCTTTCTCATATACATCAATGATCTTCCAGACATATCCCAACACCTGAACCCCATTCTCTTTGCTGACAACACGACTCATGTCATCTCTCACCCTAATCTTGCCACCCTCAACACCATTGTTAACGAGGAGCTGATCAAAATATCGACTTGGATGACAGCCAATAAACTTACGCTTAACACTGACAAAACCTACTATATTATGTTTGGTAGCAGAGCAGGAGTTGCGCAAATTAACATTAAGGTCGACAACACTCTAATTGCCAGACATAATGAGGGCAAATTCCTTTGGCCTATTTCCTCGACAACAACCTGAATTTCAGCACCCATATCCAACACATACCAAAAAGTATCCAAAAAAGGTTGGGGTCCTCTCCAAGATACAATACTAGTGCCACAAAATGCCCTTCTCACACTATACCACTCACTTATTTATTCATACCTCACCCATGCTATTTGTGCTTGGGGATCAACTGCAGAAACACACCTAAGGCAAAATAACCCCAAAAAAAAGCTGAGTAAGAAAATCACTAAATCCCATCCCCGGCA
>NW_026475139.1:0-84726 GCF_026875155.1 Cherax quadricarinatus
AGGGTGGGGGGGAAAAGGGAAAGGGGGAAAAGAAAAAGTTTCTGTTTTTAAATGCCCGAAAAAGTAAATGGGGTTAAGTGATTTTGGGTTGGGGGATTTTTTGGGGGTTTTTACTTTGGGGTTTTACAAGGCAAATTTAATTTTTGGAAAGGAGTGAACGAGGGGGAGTTGGTTTGGGAAAAAAAGGGTGGGTTGGGGATGCAGGGGGGTTGCTTTCCCAGGGCTTGGGGGAAAGGAGGGAGGGGGGGAGGGTTGGGGGGGGGAGGGGTATGGGGGGGTTGGATGTTTTTATATAAATCGGAGAATAAAAAGGGTTTGGTGAATTTTGAAAGGGAGGTTTTGTTTTTACTTTGGGGGGGTTTAAAAATGGCATAAAAGGTGGGGGGGGGGGGTTTTTAAATGGAAAAAGGATGTGGGAATGAGAGGGGAAAGGGGTTGTTTTGGGGAATTTGGGGATTTTTGGGGGTCCCAGGGGAGCTGTAGGGGGAGGGTAAATAGCAGTTTAGGGGGGGTTTAGCGGCGGGTTGGTGTTATTTAAAACCAAATTTTTAGAGACGGTAAAAATGTTTGGTTTTTTGGAAGGGGAGAGGGGGGAAGGGGGTTGAGGTTTGGGTTTATTGGGAAAAAGAATTTCCTTTGGGGAAAGGGGGAAGGGGGTTTTTTTTTGGGAAAAAGGTTTAAATGGGGGGGGTAAACAAAGGGGATGTTTGGAATTTGGGAAAAGCACAAATGCAGTTAGGGAGTTTTAAGGGGGGGGGGTTGGGTGGAGGATTTTTTACAAAAATTTTTTGGGGGGCGAAAAATTATTGTTAGAAAGGGGGGGGGGGGGGGGAAGGGAAAAGATTTGGGGAAGAAGGGAAAAAAAAAGCTTTTTTAAGGGGAGGAAGGAGAGGGGTTTTTGGGGTAAAAAACGTAGGAGGGGGGAGGAGTTTTAAGGAATAGGCAAAAAAGCCCGGATTATGGAAAATTTAAAGGGGGGGGGGATTTCATATTAACCACATGGGGAATTTGTGAAGGGTTTTTGGGGGTTTTTAAACGGGGGGAAGGGGGAAAAAGGGGGGAGGTTGGGGGGAATTTGGGGAAAGGGGAAGGAGAGTGGGTTGGGGGGTAATATGGGGGGGGGGGAGGGCTTTGGGGCTTATAGGGGAAAAAAACCCCCTTGGGGAAATTTAGTTTTTAATTAAAAGGGAGTAGAAAATGCTGGCCGGGTTTAACTTTAAGGAAAGGGGGGTTGGGGGATCGAGGGCCAGGAAAGATAGTTTTGGTTAAAGGGGGGGGGGGGACCTTGGGGTTTTGGGCGCTTTCTTTTGTAGTTAAAAATTTTTTGGGGTTTTAAAAAAAAAGGTTTGGGTTAAAGGGAATTGGGGGTTTTCCGGTAAATTTTTGGTAGGGGTAAAAAAAGGTTTTTTAGGGTAAAAAAGGGGGGGGGTTTTGGGGTTGAGGGAAGGGGGGGTTTATGACAGGAAATGCCCCTTGTTTTTTCATTTTAAAAAAGGGGGGCTGGGACCCTTTTATGGTAACTATCTTAAATAATTTTTCCCCATAAATATTTTCCATTTTCCCTTTTTCAATACCCACAAACCCAAACCAATAAAAAAACAAATTCCAAAATTTTTTTTTGGGGATGGGGGATTACACCACGTTTTGGTAGGAGGGGAAATAGGACTGGGGAATGTGGGAGTTAATAAGATTTTTGGTGGGGCGCAGGGATGGGGGTTAATGGGCAAGTCAAATTATTAGAAGTAGGCACGTGGGTGGGGGGGGTTTGGGGGAAATTTGGGATGGAACGTAGTGGATAGAATTAAGATATGTGGGGTTGTGTATATGGCGGACGCTGGGGGAGGCACAGAGAATAAATTCAAGGAATTTGTGAGTAGAGAGAGGGGGGAGGATGCGGGGTTTGGGAGGGTGGGGATGAAAAATTGCAGCAGAGGGTGGGGGTAAAAAAATCACTTGTGTACGTAAAGGTGGGGCGTGGCAGAAATATATCCCCTGAGGGTGTGTATTCGGAACTGGAGGGGTGGTTTTGAGGTTGTTTGGGGTTATGGGAAGCCTGGCTACGAAGGAGGTGGTGTGATGGGCGTGCGGCAGGGTGGGTGGGTCTTATCCCCTTTGGATATGAGTGAAGGCAGTGTATGTGAAGCGCGGTACTTGAGGGTGGGGGGGGAAAGGGGGGTTAAAAGGGTGGGGGGTATAAAGGGATGGCGAAAATGGTGGAAGGGAAAGGCATATGGAGTGTAAAGATTGGTGCGAAATTTGTTGGCGTAAGGGAACAAAAAAATAAGGGAAAGTAGGTTTGGGGAGGACGGTTGGCAGGGTACAGTGATACGGGAGTAGTACATACCCAATGTTGTTTGGGGGGGCATTTGGGAAGACTTTCGAAGATTCAGAAAAAAGAGGGTTCGTGAAGTGGTTTATAGTTCTTTAGGGGAATTCTGCTCAAGGTCAGTGTTATATAGAATGGGTTATGTAGGTGTGGACTTGTTTGCATTGTGAGGAAGAGGAGACGGCTTTTCATGCTATATTTTTTGTGAAAATTGGGTTTTGAAAAGGGCATGGTTAGCGGATTTTGGGGTATAGTGGCGGGAGGGGAAAAAACTTTTCGACTTTGGGGGGCTTTGAATTTTTGATGTGGGGGGGTTTCAAGGACTTTCGGAGGGCGTGTGTATGTAGTGGGAGTTTTTTTTTTGTGTTTGGTGCATGCGGGAGGGGGGTTTTAAATATGGGTGGGGGGTGCTTCCCGCGAGTGTGTATTACAGTATGCAAAATGGCTATATATGGGAGGTTGGGGGTAAATAGTTTTCCCCCGGGGTTATCGAATCTGACGGAGGTGTAAGGTTAGGGTTGGGTTTAGTTTAGAGCTGGTTTGGGCTGGTTCCCCCTAAATGGCATTCTTGTTTTTTTTTGAGATTAGTGGAGGATGGAAGGGGGAAAATAAAAGTGGTTGTAGGGGCTATGGGTGAAAATTTCGTTAGGAATGAGGGGGGTTAGGGGGGGTGAACTGGGGGACTTTGGTTTAAGAGCAGGGGTTTTTCTATGACTTTCGACATAGGTCCCGAACTTGGCATGGAAGGAACTTTTGATTTTGGGTTTTTTTTAAACAGATAGAGGGGTCAGGGGATGGCAGGGGGTGGTTTCTGAAGTGTCTTTTGCCAGGTTGGTTTTGTTAATGATTGAGGTAGTACTCCCCGGGTTTACAGTTTTATTAGGACCCGAAGTTATTTTGTGAAACTTATCCCGTGACGATAAGTCTGATATTGCTCTGGAAATTTTAAATATTTATATCTTGTTGAACATATACAAAAAAAAATGGGAAATGTATTAGTGGTGAGTTACAATTTTAGTGTATGTTACCATTTTATTTGGTATTCTTCACTTTGTCAAATAATTCTATCTATATATTGTTTAAGTTATTTATGTTAGTTTTTTTTTATACGATTTAAATGAACAAATGAAAGGGTGTTGTGCGTCTAGTGCAAGTGGCATTTACTTGCACGGGGGGGAAAAGGGGATGAAAAGTAAATATGATTGGTTTTTCTAACGAAATGTCATTGGATATATGTACACTGTATTTTAGAAGACGGGAAGGATTGTAGGTGTAAATATATGTATTATTTTTTTGCAAAATTTCATGGAATCAGGGTGATAATAAGCACCCCTATTAGTCGGTGATAAGTATTGATATTATTTGTTTTTGTAATATAATTGATTGGTGAAATGTATAATTGGTTTTTATTTGGGGAGTAAAGAGAAAAAAATCATAGGTGTGGGGGATATTTTGTAAGCAAAAAAGATGAATCAGCAGTATTATTTAGAAAATGAAAAAATTTTATTTTTCGGGTGGCGGAGACGAAAAAGGGGTTTCTCTATTCCTTTTGTTATTGTTTTTTAAATGTTTTTTTAAAATTAAATGATGATGGGGGTTTTATGAGGGGTGACGGCAGACACAGTTCTAGGCTGGGGGGGGGGGGGTGAAGGTCAGCGGTAGTGTTTTTTAAACCCACCCCCGTGTTTTTTGTATTGATTTTTATCTGGGGTATAGGGGTTTTTTTTTTTTATATTTTATTTAAAACCCAATACAGTTTAACATAAAAAATAAAGAAACAGTTTTTGGAACCTAATCAAATTAACTGAAAAAAACGGATTGCCCCTACATGCTGAAAGATGTTACAACAACAACTTAACAAGAAATCTAAAAACAAAATTCATGTACAGGGTATAAATTGACATATATACAAAACCTTGTATATATATAAATTGTCTATAAATGACATTGACAAAGGTTCAATACACTTGAACATAAAATATACAAAAAAATTTATATCAGTTAAATCCCTCCTTCACATTAATAAAAAAAACCAAACCTAACATCTTAATTGACTAGATAATCTACATCTTATCCCTAACAATACGCTAAACATACCCCAAACATACAAATAAACGAAAAAGAATACAGCTTAGAACACAATAAAAAGTTTAAAACTGTTACAAACACCCATTTAAAAAATTTAGACAAAAAATGGAACGTCACTAAACTGTCTAGAATGTCTGTTCCCATACGACTAAACTGTCTGTATGTCTGTATACCATACAGACAAAATTTAACATAAAGAACTTGCATTAACACCAAACCGGTATGGGTGACCCTAATTATAAACTTTAAAAGAATCAATCATTTATAAAAGTATTAAATAACGTCTTTCCCATGACAAAGGCTCAATACAATAGAAAGAGATATATTTTTATAACACCACCACACACACACACACCCCACAGTACACAAAAAATTTTTTCCAAAATACATTTAAAAGAGCACTGTATGCACAATGCAAAAAAGTATAAAGTATATCTATCGTGCAAAACCCAGCACGTAACATAAAACAAAATAAAAAACCTTCATGTCGCAAATAAAATTTTTTTCAAAAAATTTTTTATACAGAGATACCATCATTTATACATAAAAAAATCATTTGTACCTAATTTTTGAAAAATGTTATATCTACCTAACGGACCTTTAGCCTTTCATCCCCACTTGGTGCCATAAAGTCTCAATGAAAACCCGGAAACCCCTTCCAAACCCACATTCACAACACTCTCACGACCCCCCCCCCCCCGGGAGGCGAGCCCGCTGTTGCCCCCCGACTCCCCCCAAACCTATGAAAACCCCCTTTACTCAATCTTTCCAATAAAAATTTACGGAATTTCCTAAAATTAGCATTCTATACCCCCCTTGAGAAAGCCCGACCCACCTCCTCCCTACAAATCTCTGTTACGAACCTGTACTATAAACGTTACTGCAAAACCTTTTTCTTCCCCACTATCCCCTCTCCCCTATCACCACGACATATATTATTAAACTACCCTGTATAAACTAAATCTTAAGGGGCACCCTCGTCCCAATCCCCCCTATCTAGATTAGAGCACGCAAAAAAGACCCCCCCGGCCCCCCCCCCCCCTGTACCACCTACTTTAAACCCGCACCCTAAAAACCCCCTTAGCCCTTTTCAAAGTAAACTACATGGAACGCTTTCTCCCCTCCACAGATACCAACCCCCACCCTTACAACCTGTCTGTTTCATAGATCTCACCAGACGGAAAGGATCCCAGCAGAGAAAACGAAAAATCACCCCACGCGCCCGAGGTTTTAACTTTTAATTTTCTAATCTAAACCAAATACTCTTCCCGCATAATGGGGGGAACAAACCCCCAATGGGACAAGCACCTACCTACAAGTAACCTACACAAAACCCTTTTACAAACCTTTCTCAGTTACCTAAAACCCAAAATTTACAGCCCCCAAAAATTTTTCCCTTCCCTCACCCTTCCTCGATCCACATACCCCCGCCGTGTGTTCCTTTTCCCAAAACCCCCGCGTTCCACCCTCAGCAAACTTCCCATTTAATAAACCACATTTAGCCCTGTCTCAAATCCAAAAAACCCCAACCCCCCCTGATTTCGGTAAACATTTCAACCCCCTCCTAACCAATCACAAAGTGAACCCATAAAAATTTGTAACCCGTCTTTGTATCCCCCCAAACGCTGGGCCCTGTATTGGGGAAAAAAAAGCTGAAATACCAAACCTTACTATACAATAAATGTTCACGACTACCTCATGTATCAGGTTAGGTGCTGGGGTCTCAGAACACCTACACGCCCCCGTCCTTTCCAAAAACCATCCGAATTTTCCTCCCGCCGCAACCATGTCATCCCTATAAATAAAACCACAAATCTTTAAGACACCCCCCATTCTTTAAAACATTTTCTCTCCCCCCCCCACCCCCCCCCAAGGGAACCCAACCCCCGCCCTTGATTTCGCACTTTTACCTGCTCCCCCTGGCATTCCCAAAAATTTTCCCACCCCCTCCAAAAATTCTTGAATCCCCGCACGAATAGAAAAATGGTGTCTCAAATATCCAATTAAAACCCCGGCCAGGCCCTCCCACCCCCCCCACTTCCCTCACATGGCGTACATAAGCTCGGTAAAAATTTAAAAAGGGGGGGCCGGAAAATGCAAACAAAATTTGGGACATGGGGGATCCTGTCTAAAGGCCTCTTCCCATTGCAATTTCCCTCCCCCTACACCCTTAAACGTATCCTCATTTTTGCCCCTTTCACAAGTATTTTCCCATCGATTTTTTCCTCCCCCCAAAACCTGTCTCCTAAATATAAAACCCGCAAAGCTCCCCCCTTTTCCCCTCTTTTGTCTCCCTGCCAGTCTAGAGCCAAAAAAGCCGCCCCCCCTCCCCACCCTTTGCTTCCCCAAAAAATTCTCAGTATCCCATGTCCTTCAATCTCGACCTTCCCGGCAACCGAACTGAGATTTTGCACCACCCTCTCCACTACCAATTTGAACTATTACCCAAAAATTTTTTCAAACCCTTATAGTTGAACATCAGTGATTTTGGTGGTATCCGAAGGGTGGGGGGCCCCTTGACCTTCGGGACCAAACTCTACTGCTGTTTCCTGCTTCTCCCCCACTTTCCCTTCTCTTTATACTATTAAAAAAACCCAACTTAAATTCCTTTACAACGCCCAAAGTTGTAAAAAAAATTCTACGGGAGACCATCAAAACCCCGGGGGCTTTCCCCCCATTCCCAAAGATTCCTTTTTCTCGCGAATTTTTTGTTTACCTAAACCTTTTGACCACATTTTTTTAAATTCATAATCGAACACCCTTGTCCAAATTCCCCCTCAACCCCACCCCCCCAACCCCAGACTTTTCTACCAACCCCCCCCCCACACACCCCTCGTGGTTGATTTGCCCATTTAAAATTCCCAACCACTTCCCTTATTAAAAATGGAAGCCGCGCGGCCCTTTTCTTTTTTGCCCCAAAAACACAGTCGGGTGCCCCAAAGGACTTTCCCCCGTGCACCTTACAGGTTTAAAAATTTTTTTTCAAACATTTATTCCCCTTTTTTAGCTTTTTATAGGAAAATTTTCCCCCCCCCTCCCCGTTTTTTCTTTGCCTCCATTTTTTTTTTTTTTTTCCCCCTTTTTTTCCCCTTTGCGAATATCCCACCAACACAACACCACCCCGCCCACACAACTCCCCAAAAAAACCCCTAACCCCCCCAAAAAACAAAAACAAAACCAAAACTTCTATTAGTCCGGCGCCCCCCCCCTCACCCCCCTGCCTTGATCTACATTTTGACAGTTGAAAAATTCATTTTCCCCTCCTAAAATTTTTTTAACTTTTATTGTTCCACAACCCCCCCCCTCCCCAAAATATACTCTCCCCCCCCCTCCCCCAAGCACCGTAAACCCAAAACCCTTAATAAATTTCCCAAAGCCAAAATATATCGTTTTACCCCCCCTATTACCTTTTTTCCTCCCCAAACATCGCCCCCCCTTTGGAGGCACTTAAGAAAAAACAAATCCTCCACAAAAATCCCTTTTTTACCTTTATTTTTTCTCCCCCAACCACTCACAAAACACACTTAAATTTTAACCCATTCCCAGCAACACCCCCCTCCCCCTCCCCCTCCTTTCTGCAAAACAAACGGCCGTTCCCTTATTAAAATTCCCCCCACCACCTTTAACGGGGGGGGTTTGGGGGTTCCCAAATCCTCCCCCCAACACCCTACCCCTTTAAATTTTTCCCTGAGGAAACAAAATCCCCTTGTTTATCAGAAAATACGAAACCAATCCTCTTCTAGCTAAAAAACCATTAAAAATTTTAAAAATACACCAAATTAATTTTTACCCCTGTTTTCTCCCCCTTTTAAATCCAGAGCAAACGTTCAACACCTTCAAGGGGCCCTTTTCCCCCCCCTTCTTCCCTGCTTTCTGGACCACCCCTCCCCTATTAAATTCCCACCCACCTTTTTTGGGGGGAATGGCGTAAAAAGAATCTGATTACCCCCCTCTTTCTCTGCAGCAACACAACTTATCAGATTTACCTGAGAAAACTACCCCAACTTTTATAGTCAAAAAACCCAAACCCATCACGCCCTTAAGTTCCCCGCTTTCTAACACCTTTTCTCCAATGAAACCAAACCTCAGGTCTCCCTTTTGGTGGGGACAAAGGCTTCAAAACCTCCACCAATTCCTCCTCAATCTCAAGAACCTTCTCTTGTACTTGCTGCTCCTCCTTATCCACAGGAGACGACACCTGATCAGGCAGTTGGGGGCGGGACTCCAACTCACCACCAGTCCTGTGTGCCTGATCCACTATCTCGCTCCACAAAACACCACGCCCTCCATCCGATGTTTGTTCCTCACCTGCCACCTTTGAAGCAGGGGCTGCGACGTCCACCACAGGTCCAGGCACATGTCTTCGCTTGTCACAGGTCGCCGCTATGTGATCATACTCACCACATAGGCGGCACGTACGTCGTTGTCCTGGGTACATTACCATTACCTGCGTCCTGAAATCTTGTAGGTACACATAGGATGGTATTGGGTGCCTCAAAGTCATTTTGAGGTTGAAAGAACCCTCTGGAAAACCAGCATAGGCTCCTGCCGCCCACGTACCATGTTGAGCATAATGCACCGTCCCATACTTCTCAAAAACTTTCCTTATATCCGCCTCGTCCACCTCAAAGGGAACGTTGCGTAACTTGATCCACGTATAATACCGTGAAACATCTATCATTCTTACAGTGACAGCTGGTGTGACGTTAAGACTCACGTCCTGAAACCTGGTGACTAACGATTCATAAACCGTTGCTGATAGCAGTTTGACGAAAATTCGTTGTCCTCCGTTCAATGCTACACCATACAAGTCACTATCTTGTACTCCATAAGTCTCCCGTATGATCTTTGGCAATAAGACTTGCGCAGAACTGGGCGTTATCGTTCCTTTAAGTAGCTCGATGCCTACAGTATTTATCCTTCGTCTCAGACTAACCACCATCTTGACGATCACAGTGCACCTAAGTTGTCAGCCGAGGTGTGACAGCACCACTTCACACCACTGCAGCCAGGTAACTGACAAGGGCGCTCGCCTACAAACAACAGAGGGGTGCAGAGCACTACCGCACACTACTGTGGTCAGGCAGCGAAATGCATATGAGGGTTAGGGTGTGGATTGGTTTCTTTGGTGGATGTGTGCCATCATGTTCAGACATTCCTTGTATTATAGTCAGCCTTTTAGATGGCTGGATTGTGTTTATACATGTTGTCAATAATGTCCTTAATGCTCTAATAAATGTATAAGAGATGTCAATGAGTATACTCAGGTGAAAGTGGTATGTTTTTCAAGGGGGGGGGGAGTAAGCATTACTAGGTAGGACTATCATTTTTATTATAAGACCATCTTTCCACGTGAAGCACAGTACATAAAAGTAGTGTTTGGAGTGCAGCAGCCAATTCTGATGTCATTATATAAGTGCTTCTTTGGTATTTGTGTAGTCACTGCGGATTATCGTTTTACTGCTTGTATCTTGTTACATATTGATTATGTACCCATATATTTTTTGTACCTGAGTTTTAAATAAAATATAAAAAAATTTGACATGTTTCAATATGATAATTCTAGTCTTGGATTATATTAAATATTTACATGTCGAATCTGATGTTAGATTTATCCTTGTCATACGTCTCTTTTTTATCGTATTGAATGGGTACAAAATGACCTATGTACGAAAATATATAAGTATTTGATGGGGTTTATATATACCCTTATTTTGACTGGAAGGTCATATTATATATTGAGTGTTAATCGGTAACATTAACTTTGTGTGTGTGTAGGTGTGTTTGTGGGAACCAATGTCTTAGGTATAGTTCTATCATTGGATGTAATATTTTTTTAGTTTATTTGGTGAAAAGTCATTTAGAGCTTTATTTCTATGTATGATCCAGTTTGTTCTGTACGAACAAGTGCACATACACGTATGTGTGTATATGCATGCGTATATGTATACATATATATATGATTGTAGGACTCATTCCTACATGTTTTATAATGACTCCGACTGTTTGTTTGGAAGTCGGTTGGTTGGGTTATTTTAGTAGAATTTGTTATATCAAGGTGTTACAATGTTTTTTGTGTGTACCTGACATTGTCTGCCACTTCTGTTCTGGATGTTATATATTTAGTTTATGTCTAGTTTATTTAGTGATAAGTCTTTTTGTTTTGTTTTTTTTTGTTCTAGTATAATCCAGTCTGTGCTGTAAGAACATATGTGCACATACATGTATGTGTATATGTGCATGTGTATGTATATACATATATACATGATTATAGGACTTATTCCTACATGTTTTATAATGACTCCGACGTTCTGTTTAGTAGTCGGTATGTTTTTTGTTTCCCTTAAACGGGTTGGGTTTCTTACGGTAGAATTTCGTTATATCAATATGTTAAAATGTTTTTTTTTTGTTTATTGTGTGTGTACTGACATTGTCTGTCACGGTTTTTGATTTGCTAATTGTCGGCTTGTATCATGTGTATCATTATTTTATTATCATCACACTGGCTGATTCCCACCAAGGCAGGGTGGCCCGAAAAAGAAAAACTTTCACCATCATTCACTCCATCACTGTCTTGCCAGAAGGGTGCTTTACACTACAGTTTTTAAACTGCAACATTAACACCCCTCCTTCAGAGTGCAGGCACTGTACTTCCCATCTCCAGGACTCAAGTCCGGCCTGCCGGTTTCCCTGAACCCCTTCATAAATGTTACTTTGCTCACACTCCAACAGCACGTCAAGTATTAAAAACCATTTGTCTCCATTCACTCCTATCAAACACGCTCATGCATACCTGCTGGAAGTCCAAGCCCCTCGCACACAAAACCTCCTTTACCCCCTCCCTCCAACCTTTCCTAGGCCGACCCATACCCTGCCTTCCTTCCACTACAGACTGATACACTCTTGAAGTCATTCTGTTTCGCTCCATTCTCTCTACATGTGCGAACCACCTCAACAACCCTTCCTCAGCCCTCTGGACAACAGTTTTGGTAATCCCGCACCTCCTCCTAACCTCCAAACTACGAATTCTCTGCATTATATTCACACCACACATTGCCCTCAGACATGACATCTCCACTGCCTCCAGCCTTCTCCTCGCTGCAACATTCATCACCCATGCTTCACACCCATATAAGAGCGTTGGTAAAACTATACTCTCATACATTCCCTCTTTGCCTCCAAGGACAAAGTTCTTTGTCTCCACAGACTCCTAAGTGCACCACTCACTCTTTTTCCCTCATCAATTCTATGATTCACCTCATCTTTCATAGACCCATCCGCTGACACGTCCACTCCCAAATATCTGAATACATTCACCTCCTCCATACTCTCTCCCTCCAATCTGATATTCAATCTTTCATCACCTAATCTTTTTGTTATCCTCATAACCTTACTCTTTCCTGTATTCACCTTTAATTTTCTTCTTTTGCACACCCTACCAAATTCATCCACCAATCTCTGCAACTTCTCTTCAGAATCTCCCAAGAGCACAGTGTCATCAGCAAAGAGCAGCTGTGACAACTCCCACTTTGTGTGTGATTCTTTATCTTTTAACTCCACGCCTCTTGTCAAGACCCTCGCATTTACTTCTCTTACAACCCCATCTATAAATATATTAAACAACCACGGTGACATCACACATCCTTGTCTAAGGCCTACTTTTACTGGGAAATAATTTCCCTCTTTCCTACATACTCTAACTTGAGCCTATCACTATCCTCGTAAAAACTCTTCACTGCTTTCAGTAACCTACCTCCTACACCATACACTTGCAACATCTGCCACATTGCCCCCCTATCCACCCTGTCATACGCCTTTTCCAAATCCATAAATGCCACAAAGACCTCTTTAGCCTTATCTAAATACTGTTCACTTATATGTTTCACTGTAAACACCTGGTCCACACACCCCCTACCTTTCCTAAAGCCTCCTTGTTCATCTGCTATCCTATTCTCCGTCTTACTCTTAATTCTTTCAATAATAACTCTACCATACACTTTACCAGGTATACTCAGCAGACTTATCCCCCTATAATTTTTGCACTCTCTTTTATCCCCTTTGCCTTTATACAAAGGAACTATGCATGCTCTCTGCCAATCCCTAGGTACTTTACCCTCTTCCATACATTTATTAAATAATTGCACCAACCACTCCAAAACTATATCCCCACCTGCTTTTAACATTTCTATCTTTATCCCATCAATCCCGGCTGCCTTACCCCCTTTCATTTTACCTACTGCCTCACGAACTTCCCCCACACTCACAACTGGCTCTTCCTCACTCCTACAAGATGTTATTCCTCCTTGCCCTATACACGAAATCACAGCTTCCCTATCTTCATCAACATTTAACAATTCCTCAAAATATTCCCTCCATCTTCCCAATACCTCTAACTCTCCATTTAATAACTCTCCTCTCCTATTTTTAACTGACAAATCCATTTGTTCTCTAGGCTTTCTTAACTTGTTAATCTCATTCCAAAACTTTTTCTTATTTTCAACAAAATTTGTTGATAACATCTCACCCACTCTCTCATTTGCTCTCTTTTTACATTGCTTCACCACTCTCTTAACCTCTCTCTTTTTCTCCATATACTCTTCCCTCCTTGCATCACTTCTACTTTGTAAAAACTTCTCATATGCTAACTTTTTCTCCCTTACTACTCTCTTTACATCATCATTCCACCAATCGCTCCTCTTCCCTCCTGCACCCACTTTCCTGTAACCACAAACTTCTGCTGAACACTCTAACACTACATTTTTAAACCTACCCCATACCTCTTCGACCCATTGCCTATGCTCTCATTAGCCCATCTATCCTCCAATAGCTGTTTATATCTTACCCTAACTGCCTCCTCTTTTAGTTTATAAACCTTCACCTCTCTCTTCCCTGATGCTTCTATTCTCCTTGTATCCCATCTACCTTTTACTCTCAGTGTAGCTACAACTAGAAAGTGATCTGATATATCTGTGGCCCCTCTATAAACATGTACATCCTGAAATCTACTCAACAGTCTTTTATCTACCAATACATAATCCAACAAACTACTGTCATTTCGCCCTACATCATATCTTGTATACTTATTTATCCTCTTTTTCTTAAAATATGTATTGCCTATAACTAAACCCCTTTCTATACAAAGTTCAATCAAAGGGCTCCCATTATCATTTACACCTGGCACCCCAAACTTACCTACCACACCCTCTCTAAAAGTTTCTCCTACTTTAGCATTCAGGTCCCCTACCACAATTACTCTCTCACTTGGTTCAAAGGCTCCTATACATTCACTTAACATCTCCCAAAATCTCTCTCTCTCCTCTGCATTCCTCTCTTCTCCAGTGCATACACGCTTATTATGACCCACTTCTCGCATCCAACCTTTACTTTAATCCACATAATTCTTGAATTTACACATTCATATTCTCTTTTCTCCTTCCATAACTGATCATTTAACATTACTGCTACCCCTTCCTTTGCTCTAACTCTCTCAGATACTCCAGATTTAATCCCATTTATTTCCCCCCACTGAAACTCTCCTACCCCCTTCAGCTTTGTTTCGCTTAGGGCCAGGACATCCAACTTCTTTTCATTCATAACATCAGCAATCATCTGTTTCTTGTCATCCGCACTACATCCACGCACATTTAAGCATCCCAGTTTTATAAAGTTTTTCTTCTTCTCTATTTTAGTAAGGGTCTACAGGAGAAGGGGTTACTAGCCCATTGCTCCCGGCATTTTAGATGAGGTAGCATGTAATGTATTCTCTTATATTTTACGTGTAAACTCCATGTTATACAATGTTGTTATGACAGTTGGAATTTCATGGTTGATGCATTATTATTATTGATATTAAATATTGTGGGTGTATATTCTTCCGCTTATACAGGTGTGTGTGTATAGGAATGTAATGTCCATATCTGTTTTCGTATGTACTTTTATATTTTTGTTTTGTTCATGCATCACCAACTTCTGATAAATTTCCATTAAGGTTTAATGAGGTAGGGGTATGACCCTAATTGGTAGGTTACTTAAGGTATTTCTTAGAACGGTGCATGTAAATATTTTTGTCTGCACTGGCATTATTAATTATTGTAAAAGGAGGAGTTTTGTAGGACATGTTGTTGGATGTGTAACTGGTGGTAATATGGCTATCATTCGCTGCCTGACCACGGTAGAGTGCGGTTGTGCTCTGCACCCCTCTGCTGTTTGTAGGCAAGCGCCCTTGTCAGTTACCTAGCTGCAGTGGTGTGAAGTGGTGCTGTCACACCTCTGCTAACAACTTAGGTGCACTGTGATTGTCAAGATGGCGGTTAGTCTGAGACGAAGGATAAATACTGTAGGCATTGAGCTACTTAAAGGAACGATAACGACCAGTTCTGCGCAAGTCTTATTGCCAAAGATCATCCAGAAGACATATGGCGTACAAGATAGTGACTTGTATGGTGTAGCATTGAACGGAGGACAACGAATTTTCGTCAAACTGCTATCAGCAACGGTTTATGAATCGTTAGTCACCAGGTTTCAGGACGTGAGTCTTAACGTCACACCAGCTGTCACTGTAAGAATGATAGATGTTTCACGGTATTATACGTGGATCAAGTTACGCAACGTTCCCTTTGAGGTGGACGAGGCGGATATAAGGAAAGTTTTTGAGAAGTATGGGACGGTGCATTATGCTCAACATGGTACATGGGTGGCAGGAGCCTATGCTGGTTTTCCAGAGGGTTCTTTCAACCTCAAAATGACTTTGAGGCACCCAATACCATCCTATGTGTATCTACAAGATTTCAGGACGCAGGTAATGGTAATGTACCCAGGACAACGACGTACTAATGCCGGAAAAAAAATCCCCCCCCAGTACCAACAATACCACTAGTCCGATAACATTCTTCTTTGCAAATATACAGGGTCTAAAGCCAGCAACAAACAACAAAATACCTTTCATCCGTGGACTGCTTGCAGAGGCAAAGGCAATGTTCGCGGCTTTCACTGAGACCCACATAAAGGATCACTTGGACAACGAAATATGGATCCCAGGTTACAACCTATACAGATGTGACAGAGTGAACAGGCAAAAGGGGGGGGTTGGCCTGTACATTGCAGAGTCACTTGTTTGCACAGAACTGCTTAATGCCTCAAATGATGTAGTGGAAGTTTTAGCAGTAAAGGTCGAGAACCAAAACCTAGTCATTGTGGTAGTCTACAAGCCTCCGGATGCAACATCCCAGCAATTCCAGGAACAGCTGTTAAAAATTGACCACTGTCTGGAAAATCTTCCAGCTCCTGCACCCAACATCTTGCTCCTGGGGGATTTCAACTTAAGGCACCTAAAATGGAGGAATATAGCAAATAATATTGTTGCAGTAATAACACCAGGAGGCAGCTCTGATGAAAACTCTCACTCACACAAGCTTTTAAATCTCTGCACAAAATTCAATTTAAACCAGCAAATAATAGAGCCTACTAGACTGGAGAATACACTAGACCTCATCTTCACTAACAATGATGATCTGATAAGAAATGTCACCATATCAAAAACAATATACTCAGATCACAACATAATTGAGGTTCAGACATGTATGCGTGGAGCCCCAGACCGACAAAATGAGACTAGTCACGAGGGAGCATTCACCAAATTCAACTTCAATAACAAAAACATAAAGTGGGACCAAGTAAACCAAGTCCTAACCGATATAAGCTGGGAAGATACACTAAGCAACACAGACCCCAACTTATGCCTAGAACAGATTAACTCGGCGGCACTCGATGTATGCACAAGCTTATTCCTCTAAGAAAAAGGAGGAGTAGATGTAAAATAGAAAGAGACAGGCGCTCCCCTTTACAGGCGACGGAAAAGAATAACAGAGCGGCTAAAAGAGGTCAATATATCTGAAATGCGTAGGGAGACACTGGTTAGAGAAATAGCAAGCATCGAACTTAAGCTAAAAGAATCCTTTAGGAGTCAGGAATCGCGGGAAGAACTAAAAGCCATAAATGAAATCGAAAGAAACCCAAAGTATTTCTTCTCCTATGCCAAATCAAAATCGAGAATAACGTCCAGTATTGGGCCCCTACTTAAACAAGATGGGTCCTACACAGATGACAGCAAGGAAATGAGTGAGCTACTCAAGTCCCAATATGACTGGTGTTTTCACGGTCGCTCTTACGTGCTAGAACTTTAATTTGTGTCATCAATCCTATACGATACATCCCTCTAGCGCCTGGAACCAATCTTGGGCGGAAAACATTATATACTGAGTAAAAAAAGGAGAATTGTGTGCACTACCTAACAGAGTTTACTGCCAGAGGGGAATCATAGGCCTGTCCCGTGTGGAAAATAATAATAATTGAACTTTGTGTCAGAGGAAAGAAAGTCTCCCTGAAAGCATTGAGTATACATAGTGTATAGTGTATACTACAGTGGCTCCCTAGTATATTGATGATAAAGGCTAAAGTGTCATTTGAAAACAGGTGAATTTGTAAAATGAAGTGAAAGCCTATAGAGGCAGGTGCCAGAAGTCGCCAGAAACTTACCACAGGTCAGCTGTTTTTAATAATCTTCCTGGCCTGCTAGTGTACTCGCATATAATCTAGTGATACCAGTGAATAGCAGAATAGTGTTGTAGTAGCAACTAACCAGTATTATAATGGTACTTAGTGGAGTGGAGTGACTTTCATTAGTTTCTTTTTCTTGAAATACCAGACGTTACTGTGAATTTCTATAACCTTAGTTACCAGCGGTCGCAATATACACAACGAGAAGCAACTATTACTACAGAAAAAGCGCCCTTCCTCCAAAATTTGCACCAGTCAACTATAGTGATAATATAGCTTTTATTGTGGTGGAGACGGAAAAAAAAACAAAAAAAAAAAATAGAGAAGCTAGATACAGTGATTGATAAACAAGGATGGAGCTCGACCGTTCGTCATTGTAGGAGTGCCAGCAGTCACCGGCTCTTCAACACGCAAGTTATATTTTTGTATAAATCAAATCACATATTACTCGGGTAGATAATTTCCAGTAGATCCTTCATGTGTTAGCTCAAATCACCGACCAGTATGGTCTAAATAAGTGACCCACTGATCAGATCAGATAGACTGGTCCGAACCCTTGACTGGTCTGAACCCTTGACTGGCCGAACCCTTGACTGGTCCGAACCCTTGACTGGTCCGAACCCTGGACTGGTTTCAAACGGTTTCGTTGTGCAACCCCCTAGCAGGTTTATTAATAGAAATTCAAGAGGTTTGCTAGTAGAATTGCAGTAAATCAACCATTCAAATCATTATGAAGCTGTGTGTATCTGGGGTCAGTAAAAACAAAGGGGCCCCACATGCATAATTGTCATTTCTGTGGAAATTGGTGTCACGCCCCTTGTGCGAACCCAAAGAACTGCAACAAGCGTTTAAAACAGGGAAGGTTTTTGGGTTTGCCCAAATGGATAAATCTGGGGGACTAAAATCAAAAGGGGTATTAAAAGGGTAACACAAAGCTGCTTTCTAGAAAACCTGGAAGCTTTCAAAACAGATGGGAAAAAAAAAGTCCGGGCTAATGGTAATCCCCTTTGATAGGGCCTGTAGTCAAAACGAAGGCGGAGATGATGTCCTGGTAGTCAGTAAAGGGGGGGCTGATAGGCTGTCCTGGGAGACATAAGGGGGAAGCGGAGGTGCTGGGGGAGACAGTAAGGTGAAGCTGGAGGTTGTCCGGGAGACAGAATGGGGGGAAGCTGGAGTGCTGTCCTGGGAGACAGTAAGGGGGAAGCGGGAGATGCTGCCCGGGGGACAGTAATGGTGAAGCGGGAGATTTTGTCCAGGAATCGGGAATTATACGCAGGAAGGAATAAATTTAAAATGACCCCTAGGGGACAGGCCAAGAAAGGGAAACAAGTGTAGCAAAGATAAGATAAAACCCAATATTGCAAACTAGAAATACCGCAGGAAATAGAAACAAGAGGACTCCACTACAATAGGAGGAAATATAACCAAAAACAAAGGTGGGGCTCCATTGGGTGCTAGGGGGATAGAAGTAAACAGGGAAACATGCACCAACGGGAAAACAGTCACAGAAACCCCAAAGGGAAACGGAAAAACCCAAACCTTGCACTATGTGCACTCGGTATCTGGCAGGGAAATCTGGGAAAAACAGATGGGGCGTGCAACATGACCACCCTGGAAAAAACCAGCCCCTATACAACAGGAAAATGCAAACTCCCTTCCTGTAAGCTTTTTTTACCCGAAATGTGTACCCTTAGTACAGGGAAAGACTGTGCTATAACTTAAATTGCCAGGCATACCATCTAAAAGGGGAAAAAAGATCAAAACAAAACCCGGGCCCTGGGAAAGCCTGGGGGAGCCCCGCCCCTCAAGTGGAGAGGTTTTTAGTGCCAGGGGAAAAAAAATGGCAGGAAAAAACAGAAACGTACACCAAATCCAGTATTCCTGGTGGGAACCAAGCGATGGCCCCACCCAAACCAACAGATCGATACTAAGCCGGAAAAAAAAAACCCCCCCCCAGTACCAAAATACCACCAGTCCGATAACATCTTCTTTGCAAATTAAGGGGCTAAAGCCACAACAAAAACAAAATATTTCTCCGTGGACTTGGCTTGCAGAGGGGAAAGGCAATTTTCCGGCTTTCCCCTGAGACCCCTAAAGGTCAATTGGACAATGAAATTGGGCCCAGGTTACAACCATAAAAGAGTGACGATGAACAGCAAAAGGGGGGGGGGTTGGCCTGTACATTCCCGAGTACTTGTTTGCACGAACTGCTAAATGCCTAAAAATGATGTATGGAATTTTTTGCAGAAAAGGTCGAAAAACCAAACCTAGTGTCTTTCTCGGGAGGGGACGTGAAACTTTCAGTATGTTGGGGCTACAAGTCAGATCTAGGCAGTGGGGGTGGGGGTTTGGGGTGGGGCGCCGCGGAATTTTAGAAGTTATTGGAATTAAATATAAGTGTGTTAGGTGTGAGGGGGGGTTGGGGGGGTTTTTCGCCCTTGGAGGGACTTAGTGGGGAAAAACAGGGTGGATGACATTGTGACATGGTGGGATGTTCGCAAAGGAAAGGATTAGAAAGTTTAGGAGAGAGGGAAAACGTATTAAAAATTTTAAAATATGGACTGGTAACTATTTAGGGGATGGGTTAAGAGGTTGCTATAGGGGGGGGGTGGGGGGGGAAAAATTTTCCTAGGATTAAAATTAGCTGAAATAAAGGAAGGTTGAGGGTTTTGCAAAATAAAAGGGGTTTCAAGCTGTAAGGGAGCGGCGGGGGTGGAGGAATGCTTTGGGGGACAAGCCGTCAGCGTGTTTTTTGCGGCATCAAAAGCAAAGGAGGCGTTGCAGCTATACCATGTTTGGGTAAGGGAGAGGTTTTGGGAATTATAGATAGGGCGGGAGATACGAACCACGAAAGGGGATGTTGTTATGCGGGGGGCTTGGTAAGAAGACGGGAACAGGGGGGGGTGGGGGTGAGGGGGTTGGACAAGGTGTTACGTATGTGAGTGAATTTAGGAAAAGTGTCGAAAGGCTTATGGGACATTCGGCAGGGGAAAATAGAGAATGCGTTGGGGGGGAAGAGGAAGGGGAAAAGGTCCCGGTTTTGATGGCCCCACAAAAATTTTATTTACAATTTGGGGCGTTGATAAGGAATTTATAGTTAGGTTATTTAATATATGAAGGAGAAGGGTAGTTGGGGGAGAACAGGAAACGCATTTGTAGTGTTGTCCCGAAGGTCAAGGGGGACCCCCTTCGGGGTAATGAGCCATATATGATGTTGCAGGGCTATAAGGGGTTTTCAAAAATTTTTGGGAAAAGGTTCAAAAAGAGTTGTGGAGAGGGGGGTGTCAAAATCTCGTTTGGGGTTTCCGGGGAAAGGGCGATGATTTAAGGACATGGGGTACGAAAGTTTGGGAATAAGGGTGGGGGTGGAGGGGGGGCTTTTTTGGTTAGTTGGCAGGGGCATATGATAGGTGGGGAAAGGGGGAAATTGCAGGGATACTAAGGGACAGGGTTTTGGGGGGGAAAAATCGGGGGTAAAATATTTAAAGGGGGCGAAAATGAGGATACAGATTAAAGGGTGTAGGGGAGGGGGAAAATTTCAATGGGAAAGGCCTTAGAATGATGCCCCAAATTTCCCCAAATTTTGTTTGTGTGTTTCCCGGGCCCCTTTTTTTTAAATTTGGGTTTACCGTTTGCTTATGTACGCCATTGAGGGGAATGTGGGGGGGGGAGGGCCTGGCCCGGGGTTTAAATTTGGATATGTTTTTTACGACACCACTGTTCTATTCGGGGGGGATGTCAAAGGGAGGGGGTTGGGCAGGTGTGCAATTATTGGAATGCCCCCGGGTATGCAGGTAAATGTGCAAGTCAAGGGGCAGGGGGGTTTGGGGTTCCCTTGGGTGGAGGGTGTGGGGGGGAGTGAAAGTTTTTTAAAAATGGCGGTGTTTTTAAAGATTTGTGGTATTATTTATAGGGTGACGGTTGCGGGGGCGGGGGGAAACTCGGATAGGTTATTGGAAAGGATCTGGGGTGTCTAGGTGTTTTGAGACCCCAGCACCAAAATCTGAACAGCAGTGATGTGTGAAATTTTATTGTATAGTAAAAGGGTTTTGGGATGTTTTCAGCGTTTCCCAAATTCAGGACAGCGATTGGGGGATTCTAAACGGGGGTACAAAATTTTTTTGGGGTTCACGTTGATTTGGTTTTCAGGGGAAGTTGTAAATGTTCCTGTAAGTCAGGGGGGATTGGGGTTCTTGGGTTTAGACGGAGGGGGTAAATGGTGGTTTATTAAATGGGGAAATTTGCTGGGGTGTGAAAGGGGGCGTTTGGGGGAAGGTACACACAGGGGGGTATGTGGTTCGGGGAATGGAGTTGGGGGAAAGTGAAAATATTTTGAGGGCTGTGATGTTGGGGTTGGGAAAATAAAAGGTTCCCTATAAGGGGTTTTTTGTAGGTTACTGTAGGTAGGCGTTGCCCCTGGAGGGTTTTTTCCCCCCGTATGCGTGGGAAAAAAATATTTGGGTTTGAATTAGAAAAGAAGTTAAACCTCGGGCGGTGAGGGGATGTTTCGTTTTTCCAGGGGTCCTTCCGTTGGGGGAGTTTACGAAAAACAGGTTGTAGAGGGGGGGGGGTGTGGTATCTATGGGGGGGATGAGACAGCATTCCATGTAGTTTACTTTTGTGAAGGGCTAGAGGAGGTTAGGTGCTGGTTAAGTAGGTTGGTACAGAGGGTGGGGGGCCGTGGGGTGTCGGTTTTGCGTGCTCTAAGTCTATATATGGGTGGGTTAGACGAGGGTGTCATAAGAGCATTAGATTATATCATGGTAGATTATATATATATGTCGTGGGTGATGAGGGGGAGAGGGGATAGTGAAGAGCGAAGGAAGGTTCTTGCGGTAATGTTCTATCGTACGATGTGTCATAACAGAGATTTGTATGGGAGGAGGTGGGATCAGGCTTTCTGAGAGGGGTATAGAATGCTAACGTTAGGGATTCTCGTAAATCTGTGATTGAAAATGAGTGAGTGAAGGGGTTTTCATAGGTTGGAGGGAGTCAGGGGGTAACAGCGGGCTCGCCTCCCTGGGGGGGGGTCGTGAGAGTGTTGTGAATGTGGGTTTGTAATGGTTTCCTGGTTTTCATTGAGACTTTATGGCATCCAAGTGTGGATGTAGAGCTCAAGGTCTCGTTATGTTAGATATAACACTTTTCAGAATGTAGGTATAATATAGTAGATTTTTTTTATGTATAATTATGATGTGTATCAGTCTTGTATAACATGATTCTTGAGAAATAAGTTATTTGCGACATGAAGTGTGTTTTAGTTTGTATTTATGTTACGTGCTGGGTTTTTGCACGATGAGATATACTTATATACTGTTTTGCATTGTGCATACAGTGCATCTGATTAATGTGATTTTGTGAAAAATTTTGTGTGTACGTTGTGGGTGTGTGTGTGTGTGGGTGTGTGTGTGTGGGTGTGTGTGTGTGTGGATGTGGGTGTGGGTGGTGTGTGTTGTGGGTGTGTGTGTGTGGGTGTGTGTGTGTGTGGATGTGGGTGTGGGTGTGTGGGTGTGGGTGTGTGTGTGTATATTTATAAATATATATCCCTTTCTATTGTATTGAGCCTTTGTCATGGGTCAGACGTTATGTAATACTTTATATATGTATGATTGATTCTTTTTAAAGTTTATAATTATGGTTTGTACCCTGATACCGGTTTGGTGTTAATGCAAGTTCTTGATGTTAAGTTTTAGTCTGTATGGTATACAGACATATCTAGACAGTTTAGTGACGTAGTCCATTTGTGTCTAAGATTTGTATATGGGTGCTGTATTGTTAAAAGAAAATTATTTTGAGTGAAGTATGTGTGGAAATGGTATGTTGCAAATTGTAATGTTGCTACTATAATGATTATTTAAAAAAAAAATATGGCTATCAGCTATAGTGTTTTTTAAGTACTGGGTTTGTGTGATAGAGGATTTTGTTAATATCCCGTATAGTTCTTCTTTTATTAAACTCTTATAGTTTCTTGTATTTGTTGTAAGTAAATGAGTGGGCAATGAACTGGATTACATGAGAATGTCTTTGTATATAAACTTTCATGTACAATGTAAATAAGTGTGACATTCTTTGGATTATATTGCCTTTTGTGTTATAAGATACTGGTTGTATTTTATGGATATAATAAACCCACCTGTATGTTCAGGTGTGGGTTGTCCTTAGTGTAGTTACATGTATGTGCGGCATTTTTGGGGGGATATCAAACATTTATAGTTGAACGTGTGTTTCTTATGTATAAGTTTAGTGCTGGGATAGGGAACGTGGAGTTGTTTGTTTTTATTATTTAATGGTTCACATGTCTTTGTTTATGTGACGTACGTATAGCATACATGTATAATGTGTATTGTGTTTTTTAAATAAAATATAAAAAAAAAATACCCAGCCGACCCTCTCGTTCATTACTAACCCCTCCACTTGCGATACTCCACCTAACTGCCCTATAAAAGGGATCCTGGAGGCACGCAAACAATATTTGCGATAGAGGGCAACCCTGTCACAAACCCCTTCCCATCTGAATGTTAACACCTAGCCTTCCATTAACCTGTACTCTCATAGATGCTCCCTGATACAATGTTCTCGCCCAAGATATAATTTCCCTCCCGAATCCCTGCCAACGCATGAACCTCCATAACGCATCCCTCTCTACACTATCGTAAGCAGCTCGCCAATCCAATGTCAAAACACCCCCACCTCCCAACTATTGGTCATTCGCTGCCTGACTACGGTGGAGTGCAGTTGTGCTCAGCACCCCTCTGCTGTTTTCAGGCGAGCTACCACAGTACATCAACAACCATTGAGTAGTGAGGACGTGCGCTGCTCATTTTGGGATATCAAAATGGCAGACCATAAGTACGGAGAGTAAATACTATCTCATAGAATCTGGTTCGTGTACGTTAAGTGAGATACAATGAACGTACTTTCACCGCCTAACATCAATGAGACACATATGGTAACCCCCAACAAGGAATTATATGGCGTCGCCTCTTATGGTTTTGACACAAGAATCTTCGTGAAATTTCTTAAGAGCCGGGCTTCCGTAACACAAGAAATTGTCGAGCATACCAGGAACAACACATGATTTGAATTCAGCGATGGATGTTGTGTTACAAGATGTTTCTAAGTACTTCACATGGGTGAAGTACGAATGACCCTTCGAGCCACGTGTATGGACTACAGGAGTTTTTTTCGCAGTTATGGACAGTGCATTCTGCAACCAAGGGGGTATGAGGGATGGTCCGCATGAGGAATGCCGGAAGTTCTTACACCCTTAAAATGTCTTAACAAGTCCTATACCATCCTATGTAATGATGACCGGTTGTAGAACAACAGGTTTATGTGTACTTAGGGCGGGTCAGAGAAAAACATGTCGTCTGTGTAGCTCTTAGAGCACATGGCAGCCCAGTGTCCTAGAGGCGGGCTCCTCGAATTCTGGAAACGCCGATTGTGATTCAACAGTCAGTTTGAGATTTGGTGCCTGGCTCTGTTCCCTCGGAGGCCGGAGGCCTGATCCTGGAGCGAGGAGGTCGACCGGAGTGGCGAGGTGGAGACGTGTGTCCCACTATCCCAGGGGAGTCGGGGAGTCGAAGGTGTTATCTGAGGATCTTTTGGTCCCAGGAAGCTTCGACTCAGGAGGTTTTACAGGCAGATGTGATCAAGATTTTTTTGGATGGGGAGGAGGCCCGGTGGCAGAAGGTGTCCTCAGTTTATGTAAGTGGAGCCTGGAGTGACAACAAATTGTTTGAGAAAGACTTGAGTAAAAAAGGCTGGAGCGTGTGGTGGCCCGTGAGGTACACCAGGAGGATTCGTCTGGGGTGAATGTTGTAATGGAAGTTCTAGAAAAAGAACTAGCGGCATCGAGATAGACGAGGGTTATTACCCTGGGGCAGAGGCCGGGGAAGAAGTCATGGGCAGCGTTTGTGGAGATCGAGCCACATAGTGGGTAGAGGTGCGCCTGATTGCACAGTGGGAGAGGGAGGGGGGAGTGACTGCACAGGATTAACTCGAGTGGTAAGGGGGAATAATACGTAATTGAAAAGTGCAGCGAGTAAATCCCAGCGGCATAGGGGGAAAGCTCCCCTTCTATAATTTCCAGAGTTCACGCTTAATGTCATTGGACTTAAAGACAGGTTAGAAAGATTGGTTGAGTGGTTTTAACGGTGGTTTTGATGTAGATATTTGCTTTTTTTCCAAGAGCAAATCATAGGGCTGTTTGTGTGTGCGGTTAAAAGGATATCGATGTATGTTACCAGTGGTTTGCAATGGTAAGGTGGGGTAGCGTGGCGATAAAGGAGACCAGACCCCTTGCGTGACATGGGCAGGGAAGAGGGGGGTGGGAGGGTCGTGAGGGTGAAGTGATGTCAGGGGTGAGAGTCCGAGCAAGTTTTGTAGGAGTTTAACCATGCAGCAACTAGTCATACCGAGGTAAAAGTATATTTTGTCAGAGAGGTATAGCTGTATTCACTGAGAGGTTTGCCTGCTATAACAGTAAATAGGTGTGATTGGAATAGTGTATTAGGAGTGGTGATCTCGAACCGAGAGGGGCGGTTGTGTGCTGAGTGGTGCTGAGGATGTATTGCGAAGATATTGGGGTTTGTTGAATGTGGTGGGAGGGGGGATACCTAGTGGATGCACCATTCGTCCGTAGGGGATATGAAGCGCGATTTGACCGAAAAAAAAAAATAAAAAAATTTATAATAAGCAGGGTATAAGATGTTGAGGGGCAAACCTTCGATGTGGGGTTTCAGATCACAGGGCGTAATAGCAATTTGATGTGGGATGGAGTGGTGCTATTTTATTCTGGTATTGGAAATTAAATGTAAGGCTTCTTAAGGAGAGGGAGGAGGAGGGGCATTTTATTTTTTTTTTTTTTTTTTTATTTTTTTGTTTCAGTGATTGGTGGCTGCCTTTTTTGGGAGGCCTAGGGACAGGGAGATAGATCTTTAGATTGGTGGGAATGCAGGCAAAACCGGGAATAGCGAATATTTTTTTAAGGTTATGGGACGAGAAGATCGAGGTGGCGTTTGGGTGCAAAATTATCTGGAGGACAGTTGCAAGATTGTTTGTTGGGGGAAGGTGGTAGGAGGGATGACATGGACATTCCTGCGGAGCAGGATCGGCTGAATTACACAATGATTTGGTTTGATGCAATTAGGGTTAGGGCGGGGTTAAGGATGTATTGTGGGGTGAAAGCGTCGGTTTGTTTTATGTAAAGTTTAGGACCGACAGAAGTGAAACCACCACCATTCTACACTTGGAGGCAAGCCCTGGGGTGGAGGGTAATCCAAGGGTCGGGTCCTATCCAACACAGAAAGTTATGAGTCTCTATGCTGATAGTTGGTTTAGGGAGAAATGGAGTTGAGGGAGGGGGGTTCCCTGGGAGGGTTATTTTTGAAGGGTGGTTTCCCATAGCATTTTAAGTGAGCAGGATAGAGTGGGTTTGGAGGTTGGGGTATAAGTGGAAGGTTGAGGTGGAAGAGGCAGTTTTTGTGATGAGTACCGGGAAAACACCAGGGATAGACGGTTATACCAAATGATTTTATAGAGCACATTGGGGGGGTGTATTAGGCAGTGCTTGTTAGGCTAATGATCATATGTTAACTATGGAAGTTGGGGCAGCATCGCAAAGTAAGGTGTCCATAGTATTTGGTGCCAAAGAAGAGGGGGGAAGAGAGTTGAGTGCCTTACCGAGCAAATATCTTTTGATGTGCGCAGATACAAGTTTTTTGCGAAATTTTGGGTAATAGACTGAAGAAGGTCATGGGGTCGTGATACAAGGGGGACAAGTTTGGTATCCCAGGGAGAGTAAGGAGCGGTAGGTCATGACGTATTCGGGATTTCACCTTGAGGGTAGAAGTAAGGGAGTATTCAGGTCTGGATGGGAGACAGCTTATGATTTGTGGATAGGAACTTTGTTTGAGAGTATGGTGAGAATGGGTTTGGAGGGAGGGTGGTTGGGATGGTGAGGACATTGTAGAGAAATGCATCGATGAGAGTAAAGGTAAATGGTAGGATGGGTAGTTCAGTAAGCATGGGGGGGGTTTAAAGGCAGGGTGTCCCACTCTCCCAATTACTCTTTGCATGTAGCAGAATCCTTTCTATGTTCTTGTTGATGGTGGGATGGAAAGGATGGGGGAGAGAGGGTGAGATTTTGTGGGATATTGTTTTTTGGTTATGTAGATGATACAATCTGTTTTAACCTAATGAGATAGAAGATTTAAGTAAAGTTGGAAGGGTAATTGAGATTTTTGGGATGCTACTGGGATGAGAGTTAATAAAGCAGAAATCACGGTTAGCTGGAGGTACGCAATGGTAGGAGGAACTTGGGGGAGGAGTTTTTTGATGGATAAACTGTAGATATGCAAAGATTTGTGGGATTTTTGTATTTAGCAGATGTAGCAGGAGAGCAGGAAGGTTAATTCAGAATGGTAATGTACAGAGCTTTGATTAAAGGCTCATGAGTCCTAAGGGCCGGGTATGTAACCTTGCTCAAAGGGTTGTTGTGGTTAAAATACGCTGATTTATAGTAAGGTGTGGGGAGTGGCGGAATTTACCCTTAAAAAGTCAGGATATTATGGGAATTACAAAGAAGAGCCTTAAGGTATGTGTGGGGTTTTGGGAGGGCGTGGTTGGGTAAAGTGTGGTAGATGACTGCGGTAAGACAGGGAGGATTGGATGATGGCATTAGGGTCTAGTGAAGGCGCTTATGTGAAGCAGAGGTATATTCGGGCAGTGGAGGAAGGGGTCTTCGGGTGGGGGAGGTATGGGGGATATCCGCAAATGGTGGGGTGGCAGGGACTTAGTGGGAGTGTGGAAGATATGTTGGGTTTTTATGTTAAAGGTAAGCAATGTTAAAAAACTCAGAGTAAAACGGTTAGTGGGGTGGGTCGTCATCATGAATCAATGCAAGGATGGCAGTGTATCCACATAAGGTTTGGAGAGTGATATGGTTGGAATTTAGTAAATTAAGAATACCGGCAAGAGCGAGAGGAATTAGGTAATATAGAATTCTTATGGGGACGTTAGCATTCGAAAGAGGTGCTAAGACAATGGGTTTTGTGAGAGAGGCGTCATGCGGTTTTTGTGGGGAAGTTTGAAAACGGCTTTTCATGTAGTATATTTTTGTCTGCTTGGAATGTGGTAAGACTGTGTTGAAGAGGATTTCTTTTATTGGGGGGGGACAGTAATCACCCCTCAGGGCTTTAATGTTAGATTAATGGGAGGGGTACCCAAAGAGGTCGGAGGGGCTATCAGATACAATAGTTGATTTCTGAATGTTTCTTGGGGGATGGAGGGAGGTGGAGGTAAACATTAGGATAAAAGTTTGGGTGGCGTGTTTTTATAGGACACGTGTAAGGAAAAACAATTAATGGGGGAAAGGTGGGTAATTAGTTTCTGGAGGGATATCGTGTGACTTACTGATGAACGTCCTACTCCTTTGGTGACGGGGTGAGAGGCAAGGGTATGGTCTCTTCAGTGGTGTGTCCTTTTGGGAAGTGATTGAAGCCTGATGAGGAAGGTTGATTGTTTGCAAGGTGGTTGAGAGGGTAAAAGTTTTTTTGTCAGGGAGCCATCGGGGGCTCCGGGGTATGTAGACCTTATGAATTATTAAAATCACAGGTCCAAAAGTTGTTATGTGATTTTCTGTTTTTCTCTTATTGTTATAAGAACCATTTTGATATAGGGGGTTTATATTTATATAATATTGTGAGGGATATGTTTTATATATTCGAATCTGATTTTTAATTAACCTTGTCATACATCTCTTTTTTCATCGTATTGAAATGGTACAAAATGACCTAAGTAACAAAATATATAAGTATTTGAATGGGGTTATATATCCCTCATTTGACTGGAAGGTCTATTATATATGAGTGTTTAATCGTAACATTAACTTTGTGTGTGTGAGGTGTGTATGGGGAACCAATGTCTTAGGTATAGTTCTAATCATTGATGTAATTTTTTAGTTTATTTGGGTGAAAAGTCAATTTAGGAGCTTTATTCTATGTATGACCAGTTTGTTCTGTACGAACAAAGTGCACATACACTTATGTGTTGTAGATGCATGCGTATATGTCATACATATATATATGATTGTAGGACTCATTTTCCTACATTTTTATACTGACTCCGACGGTTTGGAAGTCGGTTGTGTTGGTTATTTAGTAGAATTTGTTATATCAAGGTGTTACAATGTTTTTTTTGTGTGTACCTGACATTGTCTGCCACTTCTGTTCTTGGATTATATATTTAGTTTATGTCTAGTTTTTTTAGTGATTATCTTTTATTTGTGTTTTTTTTTTTTTGTTCTAGTATATCCAGTCTTTGCTGTTTAAGAACAATGTGCACATACATGTTAAGTGTATATGTGCATGTGTATGTATATACATATATACATGATTATAGGACTTATTCCTACATGTTTTATAATGACTCCGACGTTCTGTTTAGTAGTCGGTATGTTTTTTTTTTCCCATAAACGGGTTGGGTTTCTTACGGTAGAATTTCATTATATCAGTATGTTAAAATGTTTTTTTGTTTATTGTGTGTGTACTGACATTGTCTGTCACGGTTTTTGATTTGCTAATTGTCGGCTTGTATCATGTGTATGTTGTTTTTAAATAAAATATAAAAAAAAAAACCTCCCAACTCCCCCCTCTGCTCTATAAAACTTCTAAGAACTCCATGCCCTTCATACATTGTCCTACCCGGTACCCCATATTGTCCTCTGTCAATTACGTTACCTATCACCTTTTTTTATTCTATTCCCTAATATCCGTGCAAATAACTTATAATCGCCACACATAAGCGATATTGCTCGGTAATCCTCTACCGAAGCTGTCCACCTTTTCAGAAACTAATACCCACGACAGCGTCCTTTGCTGCTCACACACCATTTCCCCATCATCCTTCTTACATTGAATAACCTAACTAAAAATCCTCTCAATACTTTCCCAATTCCTAACGTGAAATCATTAGGCAACCCATCTACACCTAGTGCCTTACTAAACTGCCACCAGGACAAAGCGTGCGAAATATCCTTTCCGTGACCAGACCTTCAAATGTTACCCATCTATACCATCAATCTTCACATGCACGAAACCTCCCATTTCCTTATAAAGCCTCATCTCGAATCCTCCGTTTTGTGCATATGACCTAAAACCAGCATCTAGATAACCACTGCATACCCTCTGTCGTCACTAATACCTGCCCCTCTCTATATACCCTTCCATCCCCACATGAACAGTTAATCCCACATCTCCGCGCCACTCTTCTCTACGCTGTCGCCTCAACACGCATGCGAAAGGCCTTTCACCCCATAACACCTCTTCGCGCGCCCACCCAAAACTGTGCGCCAATCAAATCTTTCATTTTGCAAATCCCTGATAACTCTCCCTTTAATCAATCCCTCATATCGTCCACCAGATAACTAGCACTCACCACGCTCGTAAGCAAGCTCTTCAACTACTGCCCCTCAGATAAGATTGGTACCCATACTTATACTTCAACTAGGTATATTCCCTCCCACTTCGAATATAAAATTCCTTAATACAGATTTCGCACAGAGTCCCCACCAACTAACTCAGTTCAACTATTCCCAGGCGCCTCTGCCACCAACTCCTCCCTCAATTGAAAAATGACTGTCGAGACCTTCTTCCTGCAACAACTTTCATTCAACTTCCAAAACCCCTACGCTTTCTTGGGCAACCCCTCCCAACCTATATTCCACCAAAAACACCCTAACACCCCTGTGATCAGAAAATACTAGTCCAGTTACCCTCACACATGTATTACGACTTTGGGGTCCCCCCCCCCCCCCCCCCCCCCCCACCCCCCCCCTTGGGGGGCACGTATAATCGATCGAGCCTAGCCGCATACCCATGCTCTAATAAATGTGTGCTCACCACCTCAATCAACCTCCCCCAACATGCTGACAATCCTTCCCCGGATACATTCTCCAATATTCTCAAACAATCCCCTGCCCCCCTCGAGGTTCAACATCCTTCTCCTCATCACTCATTCCCAGTCACCTCCTATCACAGCAACCCCCGGCAATCCTCGCAAATAATATACCAGCACATTCCCTCACGAAATTTATTCTTTATCCTTACATCACCCTCTGCTGGGCCATACACACACACACCAACGTCATCTGTACACTGACCCCATAACCCATCCTCACGAATCACCCTCCCCTCTCCCCCCTCACTATGCCTGACAACCAACGGGCTAAGTTTCTTTCACACCAAAATGGTCACCAACCTCCATTCAGCTGACTGCATGCTCAAACATACACATTTATACCCATCCACCTCAACTCCATACGCGTCTATAATTGTGTTCCGCAAGAACACAACGTCAACATAATGACGCACCAAATATTCCATAAACCACTCACACTTTCTCTGAACCTCAAGCCATTGATTGTTCAATGTCAGGCACTTAAAACCGACAAAGGGGTTTCCCCTCCTTGGACACTATAGACTTATCACCTGATCGTTTTCCCCCCCCCCAAAAAATTTTTTTGGGGCCCCCAAAAAAAAAAAAAACCCCTTTTTACCCTCCCCTCCCCTTTCTTGCCACCCTTACCCAACCCCTGCCCCCTGGGTGCCACTTGAATCCTCTCCGCATGCTTCTCCGCCCTGTTTTCTTCCCAGGTCGTTGTGCAGGCGTAAGCAATGTTGTTGGAATCTAAAAGCACGCTGGCGCGCGCTTTTCCGCGTCGTACCCTCGACCTGCATCAAGTCATCCAGCGCATGCCATGATGAACCTCCACCTCCACAGTTTCTCCCAACTGGGCATCCTTATACACACTTCAGGCCGAGCGGCATCTCCACGCCCTCCTCAACTGCAAACCCATGTATTCAGGTCTGTATTACCAACAACCTGACAAGGACGCTCATTACCCAAATGTTCTCAACGTCGACACTATCGACGTTTCCGAGTCGTTACCATTCGCATTCCGCGATGACCTCATCCAGCACTTGTACAACGTCCCAGGGAAGTGATGTTGTTCCCCAGCGTAGCGCCTGCCATCTTCCTTTTCTTCGGCCCTCTCAATCCTCCTCACTCCATGTCAAACTCTGCGAGCAGAGTCCGAAAACTGCTGATCTTGTCCCCTCTCCCTTTCCTCCACAATCTCGTCATTGCTGCCTGTCCTTATCACACATCTTCTTTCACATTGCGCAGGGCCAGGTGATGCATATGACCCACTCAATTGGCAAGTGCGTCAACTGCCCATCGTATGGTTACAAATGAACCTGAGTCCTGAAACTTCCATCACCGACGTACGATGGAATTGGATGTCTTTGCTTCATCTGACAGAGAATGGCACGCCTCAGGTATCCCCATATAAGGGGGCCACTGACCAACCTTCCTGCAGTGATCGTATGTAATTGTGCCGTATTTTACACATAATGAACCGGATGTCAGAATGCATCCGCCTCGAACGGCAACATCCCTGATCTTAACCCATTGTAATAGCTGGACACATCATGCAGCCTCCCCGTCACAGCATGATTAACTGGTATGGCCACCCTTGAAACTTATTCCACCTACTGCCTCATACACATTCGCCGAACTAAAGTTTACAAAAAATCGCTCTTCGTCCCGTTCAGTGCAAGTCCCACATATCCTTCATTGGCTATTCCGTATGTATCTCTGATGATGCAGGCAAAAAAACTCCATTGATGGCCCAGTTGACAGCTCCAACTGGTTAATTCAATGCAGATCAGTATTTACCCCCTGCGCCGGCGAGCCTGCCCATGTTTGTGAAAATAATACTGCCAACCAGACACTCCAGGGGCAGCAGCAGCACACGTCCTATCCACTCAAGGGTTGAGAGACGAATGACTATTTGTTTCGTCTGAGGGATGATGTTTCAAAATGTTTTTATATTAAATGTCACAAACCCATGTTTAAGGGGTTTTTATGTAAGCTATGAATTGTATTGAAATAAAATATATATAAAAAAAAATATTGTTGAGGAAGACTCCTTTCCCGTATCTATCCGCCAGTATAAAGCTCCAGTCTAAGAAGAAAGATGCCTCCACTGTGGAGAAAGATGTATGCATTAGTATGGGGTTAACAAGATTCAAATTACTACCTAACGGGGAAAACACTTTTATGCTTGAAACAGATCACAAGCCACTGATTGTACTTGGAGAACTTTAAAGGGTCAAATAGCAGACTCTTGAGATGTGCTCTGGCTATTCAGGCCCTATAAGTTTAACAGTTGTATATATTTCTGGCTCTGAAAACCACTTTTCCAGATTGGCCGAGCTGAGGTTATAAATAGTTCTTCCCTCTGTTCATTTACTTTATTGACTCCGTCCACAAAAGTTTTGATGGGGTCTTGTGAGGGAAAAATAGGCATGGAGTGGGTAAAGGTTGTTCAGGCAACCAGGAACCATCAGCAAGTTATGTCAGTCGCACCCCCTAACACTCTGGCGGGCTGGGGCGAAACCTAGTCTTGAGTCTGATTTGTTTCAATTTCTACCCCTGGGTAGTATTGGCCTTACCTGGTGTGGGTTGAAAGTATGGTGGAGAGTCACTTCCCCTCCATTCTTCTCCTTATCAGGTAGGTGATCTACCAGGAGTTACTAGTTTTTTCCTTTCTTTGTTTGCTGGTTACCAGTAATGATTTTGCATTTATCATTATTTTTCCTTTTCTTAAATGTTATATTATCATACCATTGGTAACCATTTTATTTTTTCTTATACCAGCTCATGTTTCTAGCTGGTTATCCAGGGTAGACAACCAATAAAGGAGCAAGACATTTTTATGGAGACTTATTAACAATTAATAGACTACTACTAGTGCTTGTTTATTCTACTTGTGGTGCTCCAACAAAGTGGTAGAGGAATCCCAAAACATCGGACTATCACCATCCGCCCAGATAACCTACTTCATCTTTAATATCAGAAGACTGTCCAGGGCCTTACCTACTCCTGCCCCACTACAAGAACCAAAGGCCTTTTTTTATACATAAATTTTAGTAAAATACTAAAGTCACTCATTTTCCCTAGCTGTTTCTCTATTTTTTTTTTTCCCCCATTATTTTTTTTGTCAGATGGAAAGGACCCTCAAGGTAAGGTCCTTGGATGATGGTGAGGGGCTCGTTGATTTTAAGGAAAAGGGGAAAATTGGATCTGTGCTGCCATTCCCCGAATTAAGCCGATGCCTTCCCACTCCCCCCCAGGCGCTGTCCACCCACCGGGTTTAACGCTTCCCTCTTGATTATAATAATAATAATCAGATGGAAGGCGTTCCACTGACCACAGGACCAAAGGACACATCCCCTGCGGAATTCCAGTATAAAGTGGCCGTGTTGATGGAGGCTGTCTTAATTGTGACATACTGATACCTATAATAAGGTAGCTTTGAAATATGCACCGCTCAAGGGGGGCTCTTGGTCAGGTAAGAGGCCTCTTGGTCTGAGGAATTAGACCTGTCGGTCTTTTCTTCCTCAGACCGAACCTAATTACCCCCCAATCTCCCTCCCCTATCCCATCACTCCCAGCCTCTCTTTTTCTTTCCTCCCACCTCCTCCTCCTCCCCCATCCCCACCCCTCCCTTTTTGCCCTTCCTTCTTTTTGGCCTTTGGGATTTCTCCCCACAGGCGCGCTAGTTTCCAAGGTAGGGAAAAAAGAAAAGAATACCGGGGTCCATCCCATTCCCCCCTGTTTGATCGTTCTTGGCGTGGCGTTGTTTGCCGTGGAATCTGGAACGCCTGGGATTGGCCCGGATCCCTCTCCAGTATCCCGAGTAGCTTTGGGTTCTTTCAGGCGACGGTGTATCTCCCTGGAAGCCACCTTTTGGATCCGGGGGTGGTGGCCAAAGGAGGTATACTTTGTGGCGGATATCCGGCCGGCCCCTCTCTTTTGTTTCCACGAGGTAGCTCGGCAGATGTGAGGTTGCTATCCCGGATTGTTAGTTTTACCTAGCAGGATGGGTAGGGTATGGCACGGTACATGCTGCATCTGCGGCTACTGCAGTGCTCAGGTCCTCTTGGGCGCTGGGCGCGGAGGGAGATTTCTGGCCCATTACATTCCTCCTAGGAAACTATCCCGTCCCCGGTCCCCCCCTTTTTATTCTTTTATTTTTATTTTCTTTTCTTCTTCTTTATTTTCTTAAAAAAAAACAAAAAGAAAGAAGTAACCTAACCATTGCAGCCCTAGTCCATGAGCCCTACTACCCCTGGGCCCCTTCTTGATACGCACCCCGTTCTACCCTGGCCTCATCTTTGGACACTCTGTCAGACACTCCTCATGCATCTGTACCTCTTTGCCAGTGCTGTTTCTCACTCCGCTCGTACTGATGCCATTCGACTGACTCATTCGATTATTGGACCTTCGCTTCCTCCTCTGACTATGCTTCCGGCCTCTCCCTCTACGGTGTCGGCAATTTTCAAATCGCCCGGTACCCGTTCCACGTCGGACCAACTCTGGTCCCACGCCTAAACGACAACGACATTTACCTGCTGATGAACTCTCCACCTTCTCGTTCATCTCGACAGAAACGATCGACCACGTCCTTCACTACCTTTCTTTCCAACGCTCAGTTTCAGACTGAACAATGGACTAAATTCTTCACTTTTTACGACCGGATCTTCTCTACTGCCTATCTTTCTGACCACAGTATTGGCAAGGCACTCCTACGCCATGTTGGTAAAGATATTTCTTTTCATGCTCTTAAGAGCGGTACGCGCATCATCACCGTACAGAATGCTACCCAGGCTCATGAGCTCTCTCGTCTTTCCCATATCGATACTGTTCCTGTCACTCATGAAAAACATCATTCCCTCAATTCTTGTAGTGGTACCGTCATTCTGCCCCATACCATAGTTCAACAAAATTTCCAGACATGTGGCACTGACATTCTAGAACAGCTGGAACTCCAAGATCTCCCAATCCTCAAGGTAGACACTTAGGTTCTTCCTGCCCGCGGGTGGAGACGATACCCTAGCAATGTGGCTCGTTTAACTTTTGACAGCCGAGAACTCCCATCCTCAGTTTATATAGCAGGACATCGGTTACAAGTTCGAAAGGTGATCCCTACACCACAACAGTGTAGAAATTGCTGGCGATTTGGCCATCCAGCAAAATATTACAGATCTATCGCCGAATGCCCAGTCTGTGGTGCCGATGACCATTCTAATACGTCTTGCAATCGATCTCCCTCTTGCCTTAACTGTCATGAGGCTCACCCTTCATACTCTCGCTGTTGTCAAGTCTATTTAAATGAGCGGGAAATCCGTTACCTCAAAGAGACAGAAGGTCTCCCTTATGCCATGGCAGTTTCTCATCTCCGCCTCCAAGGGAGACTCCCACGTGTTTCTTATTCCCGTGTTTCAAAATGTCCCCGTACTTCTGGTATCCCATCTTCTACACCCACCTCTCTGGTTACCTCTCCCATAGTCACTCCTGTATCTAATCCTTTTGCTGTCCTTGGCTCAGACGTCCCTACTTCAACGCCTCAGTCTGATCTCGCTTCTTCGTGTTCTCTCTCACAAGCCTCAGTATCGACGAGACCTCGTACGACACCTCCTCCCAATCGTTCCTCTACTTCTCAAAAGTCAAAAAAAGGTCCGTTAACACCTCCTACCCATCTTCCACATCCTCATTTTACCCTCCCTGTCTCTGCCCCTGGTTTCCCCTCTCACGGGCTCAGTTAAATTTTTAGAGGTTCACCCCCCTCCTCGTACTGTTCTTCCTCCCCTGTTCCCCCCCCAATTTCTTCCTTTTGCCACCCCCCAGGTTTCTGCCTTTTCTGTCCCTACCATGTTCCCAGTTCCCTCCCCCCTTTCCCCCCCCCCCCTTCCCTTTGGGTACAGTCCAATACGTTCCAATCTTTATATCCCCCCTACCTTTTCCCAAATATGTCTCCCATACGAGTTTTCTGAAACCCAAAACACTTGAAGCAACTCTGAATATATTGCAGAGACCAAACCATCAATGGACACTGATCCCCCTTCCGCCTTTCTCTCTCCTTGCTCCATCTGCGCAATCCTTTCTTCCGCGCACCGTTCCTTCGCTGCTTGAATTTTTCCATCCTCCGCATTGGACTTTTCAAACCCCCTCTAGTCCTGGGAACCCTCCCCTGGGGATTTCAAGTATCTTTTCATTCCAAAATCATGGCCTATTTCAGTGGAATATACGCACCCTCAGGGAAATCGGGGTGACTTCAGATTTTACCTCCCAGTTTCCCCCTTTTGGGTGTTGTTACAAAAACCAAAATTACACTTGCTGTTATTTCTCCATCTCAGGCTATAATTTATTGTATTTTTCAGCCCCTTTTTTCCTGAGGGGATTTTTAATAAAGGTCCCCTTCTTTACGATGATATTCCGTCATCACTATTTGTTCTTTACTTCGCTGCATTAACCAGCCCGTACGACTTCAAGGGGGTTACGCTCTGTTCTTTATATCTCTCCCCTTTCCCGGGGCATTATTTTTCCCATATTGCCTTTTTTGTTTCGTCATTCCCGCCACGTTTCTGTTACTTGGTGATTTTAATGCCCACCATTTCCTCTGGGGGGGGGTTTTACTGTGATTCCTATGGAATTCATTAGGGTTTTCTTACCCCCCACCCCTTCAGTTTTTTAAAAAACAGGTACTGCCCCATTTTGATCCTCGGACTCATACTCTCTCTTGCATCGATCTTCAGTTTCTCTTTCCCCCAGCATTAGACTTCAAATTGGTCTGTTCTCCCCGGACTTTCATACAGCGTCATTTCCCAATCATTTTTTACTTCCCCCCTTTATATTCGCCACCTCTTCGCACCCCACCTGGCAATTTGCCAAATTGAAAACCCTTTTCTCACACCTAATGTTTTTAAAGAGGTTCCTTCTTGTCCCCCCATCGATGGCTCTTCACCTCTTCCGCCCAGTTTTCACCCCGTTTCTTCTTACCCCCCAAAATTCGGGCAGGCCTTTCAAAATGGTGCCTTGGGGTCTCCTGTTTTGCTCGTGCAGTACGTTTGAAACGCGCTGCATGGGGCAGGTATCGGGAAATAGAACCCCAGAGACTCCTTTATTTTAAACAGAAGTGTGCGATCGCTCCGCCGTTTTCATCCGTGATGCTAAACGCACTTGCTGGCGAGTTATTCTCCACCATCACCTATGCTTCCCCCTATGAGTGCAGTCTGGAAAAAAGTACGAAAAAATGAGTGGGAAATATTTCCTGACCCCGGGTCCTGTTCTGCGGGTTGCTGGGGTTGACTAGCAAACCCACAGATGTTGCCCAAAGAAAAAGGGAATCCTTGGGCCCTTTTCGCAGGGACCCATCTATGCCCCTCATTTTTTCCTCAAAGTCTCCAGGAGTTAGCACCCTTGGACTTTTTTCTCCAGAGAAAAAAAGTATAATGTGCTTTTTTCACTTCAAGAACTGGAGGGGAACACCTCAGCTTGTCGATCATCGGCAGCTGGGCCACGACATTCTATTGTATGCTACAACATTTACATCAGTCAGCCCTTGCAGTCCTATTACGCCTTTACAATCTTATTTGGTCACAAGGAGTTCTTCCACAGCTGTGGAAATCTGCCATTGTTCTCCCTTTCTGCAAACCAGGCACTACGGGACATGAAACCTCCCACTATCGTCCGATTGCTCTTACCAGTGCAGTTTGCAAAGTAATGGAACGCCTAGTAAATAGATGCTTAGTGTGGTATTTAGAGACGCACAACAGTCTCTCCACTCATCAATATGGCTTTCGTAAGGGACGTTCTACCATAGACCCCTTACTACGCTTGGATACGTATGTTCGTAATGCCTTTGCGAATAACCACTCAGTTATTGCCATATTTTTTGACCTTGAGAAGGCATATGACACAACTTGGAGGTATAATATTTTAGCCCAAGCCCACTCCTTAGGCCTTCGAGGCAATCTACCATCCTTCCTTAAGAACTTTTTAACTGACAGACATTTCCGTGTTCGGGTTAATAATGTGCTCTCCCCGGACTTTATCCAAGCTGAAGGTGTCCCCAGGGATGTGTTCTGAGCACAACACTTTTTCTCCTTGCTATTAATGATTTGGCCTCTTGTCTTCCATCAAATATTTGGTCATCACTCTATGTTGATGACTTCGCTATTGCCTGTGCAGGCGCTGACTGTCACCTCATTACAGTTTCTCTCCAACATGCAGTCGACCGTGTTTCCAATTGGGCCACCACACGTGGGTTTAAATTTTCCAGCACTAAAACCCACCAAATTACTTTCACTAGACGCTCTGTCATCGCCGATCATCCTTTGTACCTCTATGGCTCCCGTATCCCTGAACGTGATAAAGTCAAGTTTCTGGGCCTCCTCTTTGATCGTAGTTTGTCCTGGAAACCTCACATTACCTCTCTGAAGGCAACTTGTCACAGCCGGCTGAACCTTCTTAAAACCCTTTCTCATCTTTCATGGGGAGCTGATCGTCGAACCCTCCTTCGCCTACATTCCACCCTTATTTTATCGATACTTGATTATGGTGACCAGATCTATTCAGCGGCATCTCCTGCTACTCTCTCTAGCCTTAACCCCATTCATCACCAAGGATTACGTTTATGCCTTGGTGCTTTTCACTCTTCCCCTGTCGAGAGCCTATATGCAGAAGCGAACGTTCCATCCTTATCCGATCGCCGTGATGCCCATTGCCTGCGCTACTATGTACGCTCTCATGATCTCCGCAATCCTTCCATTTATAGAATGGTCACTGATATTAGTAGACATTCTTTATTTGCTCGCCTCCCCTGTTTACTCCGTCCTTTCTCTCTTCGCCTTCATTTGCTCTTGTCTTCTCTTCAACTACCACCTTTCTATGTACATGTAGCATCTCACTTTTCCCTACTTCCCTGGGAAGTTCCAGCTGTTCGAGTCTGTTCTTTCTCCCTCCCTTGCTCGAAAGCTCAACTGTCTACGGTCGCTTCCCGCTCTCTTTTTCTTGACCACTTTCACTCTCATTGTCATGCCATTGCTGTGTACACAGATGGCTCTAAGTCTTCTGACGGTGTAGGATTCGCAGCAGTGTTTCCGGACAGCGTCGTACGAGGGCATTTACTATCTTCAGCTAGTATTTTTACTGCTGAATTATATGCCATCCTTACAGCACTTATCCGTATTGCATCTATGCCTGTGTCATCATTTGTGGTTGTCTCAGACTCCCTTAGTGCTTTACAGGCTATACAAAAATTTGATACACCTCACCCCTTAGTCCTCCGTATCCAACTTTGGCTACGCCGCATCTTTACCAAGCATAAAGATATTGTTTTTTGTAGGGTCCCTGGTCATGTTGACGTACAGGACAATGAACAGGCAGACACTGCTGCGCGGTCAGCAGTACATGACCTACCAGTTTCTTATAGAGGAATTCCATTTACAGACTATTTTGCTGCAATGTCTTCCAACCTTCACACCCGTTGGCAACAACGTTGGTCTACTATGCTCGGCAACAAACTTCAATCTATTAAACCGAGTATAGGTTACTGGCCGTCTTCTTATCACCAGTGTCGAGGTTGGGAGACTACTCTCTCCCGTCTTCGCATTGGCCATACTCGTCTTACTCATGGATATCTCATGGAGAGGCGTCTTGCTCCTTTCTGTGAGAATTGTCAAGCTCCATTATCAGTCAGCCACATTCTGTTGGACTGCCCACTTTATCAACGAGCACGCAGAATTTACCTCTGTTGTCGTCTTTGCTCCTCTGCTCTCTCTTTACCTTCCCTTCTCGCTGATGGACCCACCTTTCATCCGGACTCTCTCATTGACTTTTTGACAACAACTGACTTACTTCACAAATTCTGATACCTTCAGCCCTTTCTACTTCAATCTCTTGCTACCCTCTACCCCCGTACTATCCCCCGCCCCACTGTTTTCTGTAACCGGCTGATCATCCCACCTCCCTTCTGCCATCCAATACCCTCGCTTCCTTCCCTACCCTGCAGCGCTGTATAGCCCTTGTGGCTTAGCGCTTCTTTTTGATTATAATAATAATAATTTGAAATATGCAAGCACATGGCTTCTTATACCATAATGCTCAAGGTTGTGGAGAAGGATGCCATGGTCTACTGTGTCAAATGCTTTTTTAGGTCAATGAAGATTCCTATCAACCAGGCTGTTAGTGCTGGCCACACGCAAACTGACATGCTAACCACAGCCTGGTTGGTCAGGTACTGACTTTAGGTGTCTGTCCAGTGCCTTCTTCAAGACAGCCAGAGGTTTATTGGTAATCCTCCTTATGTATGATGGGAGGCAACTGAAAAGTCTTGGGCCCCAGAAACTTGTGTTCTGTGTACTTGCATAACATAAGAACACAAAGAAGGAACACTGCAACAGGCCTACTGACACATGCAGACCAGGTCCATGTCCCTCCCCAGATTAGCCCAATGACTCCCCAGATTAGCCAAATGACCCCCCCCCAGATTAGCCCAATGACCCCCCCCCTCAGATTAGCCCAATAACCCACCCAGTCTTGACACCTCCACTCAAGGAGCATGGCAACACACTCAGCAGCACAAGCTAGTCAGGTCCAACTCACGCACACCCACTCGTGTATTTATCTAACCTATTTTTAAAACTACATAACGTTTTAGCCTGAATAACTGTACTCGGGAGTTTGTTCCACTCATCCACAACACTATTACCAAACCAGTCCTTTCCTATATCCTTCCTGAATCTGAATTTTTCCAACTTCAAACCATTGCTGTGAGTCCTGTCCTGGCTGGAAATTTTCACCGTGCTATTTACATCCCCTTTATTCCTGTTTTCCATTTATACACCTCTATCATTCCCCCTAATTCTATGCCTTTTGATAGTGCAGATTCAGGGCCCTTAGTCTTTCCTCATAGGTGAGATTTCTGATACATGGGACCAACTGTCATCCTCCTCTGTATGTTTTCCAGAGCATTTATATCCATTCTGTATATGAAGCCAAGAACTCAGGTAGCTTTACTGTCTTTGTTTTAGATTACTGCTAACCAGAACTCCTAAATCCTTTTTTTTTGCAATCAGTAGTATAAAGATATATATTATTTAGTTTGTGATTGATGTCTGCCTGGAGCATTGCAGTGTCAGCAATGGAAGACAGTCGTGCAGATTCGGGTGTCATCTGCAGGGGAAGACACGGTGCTGTGGCTGACATCCTTGTCTATGTCGGATATGAGGAAGAGAAACAAGAAGGAAGCGAGTACTGTGCCTTGTGGAACAGAGCTTTTCACCGTAGCTGCCTCGGACTTTACTTTGTTGACTACTACTTTGTGTTCTGTTTGTGAGGAAATTATAGATCCATCTACCAACTTTTCCTATTATTCCTTTAGCACGCATTTTGTGCGCTATTACGCCATGGTCACACTTGTCGAAGGCTTTTGCAAAGTCTGTATATATTACATCTGCGTTCTTTGTCTTCTAGTGCATCTAGGACCTTGTCATAGTGATCCAGTAGCTGAGACGGATAGGAGCGACCTGCTCTGAACCCATGTTGCCCTGGGTTGTGTTATTGATGGGTTTCTAGATGGGTGGTGATCTTGTTTCTTAGGACCCTTTCAAAGATTTTTATGATATGGGACGTTAGTACTATCGGTCTGTAGTTCTTTGCTATTGATTTACTGTCCCTCTTGTGGAGTGGGGCTATGTTTGTTGTTTTTAGTAACTGTGGGACGACCCCCATGTCCATGCTCCCTCTCCATAGGATGGTAAAGGCTCGTGATAGGGGCTTCCTGCAGTTCTTGATGAACACAGAGTTCCACGAGTCTGGCCCTGGAGCAGAGTGCATGGGCATGTCACTTATCGCCTGTTCTATGTCATTTGGTGTCAGGATAATATCAGATATGCTTTTTAACCAAATTCTGTGGCTTTCACAAAAAATCATTTCGATCTTCGACTATGTCTGGTTAGCGGCTTGCTAAAGTCATATTGGGACTTCAGTAGCTCGCTAATTTCCTTGCTGTCATCTGTGTAGGACCCATCCTGTTTAAGTAGGGGCCCAATACTGGATGTTCTCGACTTTGATTTGGCATAAGAAACAAAAATACTTTGGGTTTCTTTAGATTCCATTTATGGCTTTAAGTTCTTCCCATGATTCTTGACTCCTACAAGATTCCTTTAGCTAAAGTTCGATGTTTGCTATTTCTCTGACCAGTGACCTCTTCAAGGGGGGCTCCTTGGCATGGTGAAGAGGCTCTTGGTCTGAGGAATTAGACCTGTCGGTCTTCTTCCTCAGACCGAACCTAATTACCCCCCAATCTCCCCTCCCCTATCCCATCCTCCCCATCCTCTCTTTTTTCCTTTCCTCCTCCTCCTCCTCCCCACCCCTCCCTTTTGCCCTTCCTCTTTTTGGCCTTTGGGATTTCTCGCACAGGCGCGCTAGTTCCAAGGTAGGGGAAAGGATACCGGGGTCCATCCCATTCCGTTGAGGTTCTTGGCGGTGGCATAGTTTGCCGTGGAATCTGGATCGCCTGGGGATGTCCCGATCCCTCTCCGGTATCCCAGAGTAGCTTTGACTGTCTTTCGGGCGATGGGTGTATCTCTGGAAGCCACCTTTTGGATTCCGGGGGTGGTGGCCAAAGGAGGTATGCTTTGTGGCGGATATCCGGCCGCCCTCTCTTTTGTCCACCGAGGTAGCTCAGCAGATGTGAGGTTGCTATCCCGGATTATTAGTTTACTAGCATGATGGGTAGGGTATGGCATGGGTTCCATGCTGCATCTGCGCTACTTGCAGTGCTGAGGTCCTCTTGGGGGTGGAGGGAGATTTCTGGCCCTTTCATTCCTCCTAGGAACTATCCCTCCCCGGTCCCCCCTTTTTTTATTCTTTTTTTTATTTTTATTTTCTTTTCTTCTTTCTTTTTTTTTTCTTAAAAACAAAAAGAAAGAAGTAACCTAACCATGGCAGCCCTAGTCCATGAACCTACTACCCCCGGGCCCCTTCTTGATACAGCACCCCATTCTGACCCCGCCTCATCTTTGGACAACTCTTCAGACACTCCTCATGCCTCTGTACCTCTTGCCAGTGCTGTTTTCTCACCCGCTTCAGGTACTGAGGCCTCGACTGACTCCTTCGATTTATCGAACCTTTGCTCTCCTCTGACTATGCTTCCGGCCTCTCCCTCTACGGTGCGGCAATTTTCAAATCGCCGACCCGTTCCACGTCGGACCAACTCTGGTCCCACGCCTAAACGACAACGACAATTACGTGCTGATGATACTTCTCCACCTTCTCGTTCTTCTCAGAAACGATCGACACGTCCATCTCTACCTTTCCACGCTCAGTTTCAGACTGAACAATGGACTAAATTCTTCACTTTACGACCGACTTCCTCTACTGCCTATCTTTCTGACCACAGTATTGGCAAGGCACTCCTACGCCATGTTGGTAAAGATATTTCTTTTCATGCTCTTAAGAGCGGTATGCGCATCATCACCGTACAGAATGCTACCCAGGCTCATGAGCTCTCTCGTCTTTCCCATATCGATACTGTTCCTGTCACTCATGAAAAACATCATTCCCTCAATTCTTGTAGTGGTACCGTCATTCTGCCCCATACCATAGTTCAACAAAATTTCCAGACATGTGGCAATGACATTCTAGAACAGCTGGAACTCCAAGATCTCCCAATCCTCAAGGTAGACACTTAGGTTCTTCCTGCCCGCTGGTGGAGACGATACCCTAGCAATGTGGCTCGTTTAACTTTTGACAGCCGAGAACTCCCATCCTCAGTTTATATAGCAGGACATCGGTTACAAGTTCGAAAGGTGATTCCTACACCACAACAGTGTAGAAATTGCTGGCGATTTGGCCATCCAGCAAAATATTGCAGATCTATCGCCGAATGCCCAGTCTGTGGTGCCGATGACCATTCTAATACGTCTTGCAATCGATCTCCCTCTTGCCTTAACTGTCATGAGGCTCACCCTTCGTACTCTCGCCGTTGTCAAGTCTATTTAAACGAGCGGGAAATCCATTACCTCAAAGAGACAGAAGGTCCCCCTTATGCCATGGCAGTTTCTCATCTCCGCCTCCAAGGGAGACTCCCACGTGTTTCTTATTCCCGTGTTTCAAAACGTCCCCCACTTCTGGTATCCCATCTTCTACACCCACCTCTGTGGTTACCTCTCCCATAGTCACTCCTATATCTAATCCTTTTGCTGTCCTTGGCTCAGACGTCCCTACTTCAACGCCTCAGTCTGATCTCGCTTCTTCGTGTTCTCTCTCACAAGCCAAAGTATCGACGAGACCTCGTACGACACCTCCTCCCAATCGTCCCTCCACTTCTCAAAATTCAAAAAAAGGTCCGTTAACACCTCCTACCCATCTTCCACCTCCTCATTTTACCCTCCCTGTCTCTGTCCCTGATTCTCCCCCTCTCACTGGCTCAGTTACAAGTGTAGAGGTTCACCCTCCTCCTCGTACTGTATCTTCCTCCCCTGTTCCCTCCCAAGTTTCTTCCTCTTCTGCCACCTCCCAGGTTTCTGCCTCTTCTGTCCCCTGCCAAGCTTCTCCAGTTCCCTCCACCCTTTCGCCCCCCCTACCTTGGTACAGTCCAATACAGTTCCAATCTTTAGTCATCCTCCCCCTACCATTTCCAATATTGTCCAATATTCTGAAACACTTGAAGCAATCTCTGAATATATTGCAGAGACCAAACCATCAATGGACACTGATCCACCTTCCGCTCTTTCTCTCTCCTCTGCTCCATCTGCGCAACTCCTTTCTTCACAGCGCACCGTTCCTTCGCTGCTTGAACGTTTTCCACTGCCTCCGCATGTCGACTTTTCTAACCCCTCTAGTCCGTAGGAACCCTTACCTGTGGATTTCAAGTATCTTTATCATTGCCAATCATGGCCTATTTACAGTGGAATATACGCAGCCTCAGGGGTAATCGGGGTGAGCTTCAGATGTTACTCTCCCAGTTTGCCCCCATTGGTGTTTGCTTACAGGAACCAAAATTACACTCTGCTGTTATTTCTCCCATCTCAGGCTATAATTTATTGTATTCTTCAGATCCTTTTCCTGATGGGACCTTTAATGAAAGTGCCCTTCTACGCACTGATATTCCATACCATCAGCTATTTGTTCATACATCGCTGCATTACACAGCAGCCCGTATCCACTTACGTAGGTGGTATACGCTCTGTTCTTTATGTCTCTCTCCTGCTCGGGCATTATCTATTCTGGATATTGCCTTTCTTGTTTCGTCATTACCGCCACCGATTCTGTTACTTGGTGATTTTAATGCCCACCATTTCCTCTGGGGGGGGGTCTCACTGTGATTCCCATGGAATTCAGTTAGAGGCTTTTCTTACCACCCACCCCCTCCATGTTTTAAATACAGGTACTCACACCCATTTTGATCCTCGGACTCATACTCTCTCTTGCATTGATCTCTCAGTCTGCTCTTCCTCCACCGCATTAGACTTCACTTGGTCTATTCTCCCAGACTTACATGACAGCAATCATTTCCCAATCATTCTTACTTCTCCTTCATATTCGCCACCTCTTCGCACCCCACGCTGGCAATTTGATCGGGCAAATTGGAACCTTTACTCACACCTAACTGTTTTTAAAGAGGTTCCTTCTTCGTCCTCCATCGATGAGCTTTTACACCTCTTCTCATCCTCAGTTTTCACCGCAGCTTCTCATTCTATACCCCAAACTTCGGGCAGGCATTCTCAGAAATGCGTGCCTTGGTGGTCTCCTGCTTGTGCTCGTGCAGTACGTTTGAAACGCGCTGCATGGGGCAGGTATCGGTACAATAGAACCACAGAGAGACTTCTTGATTTTAAACAGAAGCGTGCGATCGCTCGCCGTGTCATCCGTGACGCTAAACGCACTTGCTGGCGAGATTATGTCTCCACCATCACCTCTGCTTCCTGTATGAGTGCAGTCTGGAAAAAAGTACGAAAACTGAGTGGTAAATATTCTCCTGACCCGGCTCCTGTTCTGCGGGTTGCCGGTGTTGATATAGCAAACCCACTAGATGTTGCCAATGAAATTGGCAATCATCTGGTCCGTATTTCTCAGGGACTCCATCTATGCCCCTCATTTCTTTCTCAAAGTCTGCCAGAGAGTTAGCACCCTTGAACTTTTCTTCTCTCAGAGAAGAACAGTATAATGTGCCTTTTACACTTCAAGAACTGGAGGCAACACTCTCAGCTTGTCGATCATCGGCAGCTGGGCCCGACGACATTCATATTCGTATGCTACAACATTTACATCAGTCAGGCCTTGCAGTCCTATTACGCCTTTACAATCTTATTTGGTCACAAGGAGTTCTTCCACAGCTGTGGAAATCTGCCATTGTTCTCCCTTTCCGCAAACCAGGCACTACGGGACATGAAACCTCCCTCTATCGTCCCATTGCTCTTACCAGTGCAGTTTGCAAAGTAATGGAACGCCTAGTAAATAGACGTTTAGTGTGGAATTTAGAGACACACAACAGTCTCTCCACTCATCAATATGGCTTTCATAAGGGACGTTCTACCATAGACCCCTTACTGCGCTTGGATACGTATGTTCGTAATGCTTTTGCGAATAACCACTCAGTTATTGCCATATTTTTTTACCTTGAGAAGGCATATGACACAACTTGGAGGTATAATATTTTAGCCCAAGCCCACTCCTTGGGCCTTCGAGGCAATCTACCATCCTTCCTTAAGAACTTTTTAACTGACAGGCATTTCCGTGTTTGGATTAATAATGTGCTCTCCCCGGACTTTATCCAAGCTGAAGGTGTCCCCCAGGGATGTGTTCTGAGCACAACACTTTTTCTCCTTGCTAGTCTTCCATCAAATATTTGGTCATCACTCTACGTTGATGACTTTGCTATTGCCTGTGCAGGCGCTGACTGTCACCTCATTACAGTTTCTCTCCAACATGCAGTCGACCATGTTTCCAATTGGGCCACTGCACGTGGGTTTAAATTTTGAAGCACTAAAACCCACCAAATTACTTTCACTAGACGCTCTGTCATCTCCAATCATCCTTTGTACCTCTATGGCTCCCGTATCCCTGAACGTGATACAGTCAAGTTTCTGGGCCTCCTCTTTGATCGTAGGTTATCCTGGAAACCTCACATTACCTCTCTGAAGGCAACTTGTCACATCCGGCTGAACCTTCTTAAAACCCTTGCTCATCTTTCATGGGGAGCTGATCATCGAACCCTCCTTCGCCTACATTCCACCCTTATTTTATCAAAACTTGATTATGGTGACCAGATCTATTCAGCGGCATCTCCTGCTACTCTCTCTAGCCTTAACCCCATTCATCACCAAGGATTACGTTTATGCCTTGGTGCTTTTCGCTCTTCCCCTGTCGAGAGCCTCTATACAGAAGCGAACGTTCCATCTTTATCCGATCTCCGTGATGCCCATTGCCTGCGCTACTATGTACGCTCTCATGATCTCCGCAATCCTTCCATTTATAGAATGGTCACTGATATTAGTAGACATTCTTTATTTGTTCGCCGCCCCTGTTTACTGTCCCTTCTCTCTTCACCTTCATTCGCTCTTATCTTCTCTTCAACTACCACCTTTCTATGTACATGTAGCATCTCACTTTTCCCTACCCCCCTGGGAAGTTCCAGCTGTTCGAGTCTGTTCTTTTCCCTCCCTTGTCGAAAGCCCAACGTTACGGTCGCTTCCCGTCTCTTTTTTTGACCACTTTCACTCTCATCTCATGCCATTGCTGTGTACACAGATGGCCTCTAAGCTTCTGACGGCGTTAGGATTTGCAGCAGTTGTTTCGGCAGCGTCGTACAAGGGCATTAACATATCTTCGGCTATATTTTACTCGCTGAATTATATGCCATCCTTACAGTCACTTATCCGTATTGCAATCTATGCCTGTGTCATCATTTTGTGGTTGTCTCAGACCTCCCTTAGTGTTTACAGGCTATACAAAAATTTGATACACCTCACCCATTAGTCCTCCATTATCCAACTTTGGCTTACGACGCATCTTTACCAAGCATAAAGGATATTGTTTTTTGTTGGGTCCCTGCGTCATGTTGGACGTACAGGGCAATGAACAGGCAGACATGCTGTGCGAGCTCAGCAGTACATGACCTACCAGTTTCTTTAGAGGTATTTCATTTACGGACTATTTTGCTGCATAATTTCCCACTTCACACCCGGTTGGCAACACGTTGGTCTAGCTATGCTCGGCAACAAACTTCAATCTATTTAAACCGAAGTATAGGTTACTGGCGTCTTCTTATCACAGTGTCGAGGTTGGGAGACTACTCTCTCCCGTCTTTGATTGGCCATACTCGTCTTACTCATGGATATCTCATGGAGAGGGGCTTGCTCCTCTCGTTTGAAATTGCCACGCTCCATTATCAGTCCGCCACATTCGTTGGACTGCCCACTTTATCAACGAGGGGGCACGCAGATTTACCGCTGTCTCGTTGTCTTCGCTCCGCTGCTCTCTCTTTACTTCCCTTCTCGCTGATGGACCCACCTTTTCATCCGGACTCTTCCCTTGACTTTTTGACAACAAACTGACTGACTTCCAAATATGATACCTTCGACCTTTCTACTTCAACTCTTGCTACCCTCTACCACCGTACTATCCCCTGGCCCGCTTTTTCCGTAACCTGCTGATCATCCCTCCTCCCTTCTGCCATCCAATACCCACGCTTCCTTCCCTAACCTGCAGCGCTGTATAGCCCTGTGGGGCTTAGCGCTTCTTTTTAATTTAATAATAATAATAATAATATTTGACCAGTGACTCCTATGCATTTCAGATATGTTGGCTTCTTTTAGCCACTCTGTTATTTTTCTGTCGCCTGTAAAGGGAGTTGCTGTCCCTTCTATTCTACATTAACCCATCCTTTTTTCTTAAAGGAGCATACATTGGAGTGCCACAGAGTTAATCTGTTCTAGGGCATAAGTGGTGTCTGTGTTGCCTTAGTATATCTTCCCGCTTATATCACTTGGACTTGATTTTTTGGTCCCATACTTTATTTTCTTGGTATTGAAGTTGAATTTGGTTGAAGCTCCCTCGTTGACTAATCTCATTTTGGAGTGTTGGGGCTCAACCGCATCATGTCTGAACACGATTATGTTATTCTGAGTATATTTTTTTTGATATGGTTGACATTTCGTATCGGAATCATAATTGTTAGTGAAGATGAGGTCTTAGTGTATTCTCCCCAGTCGAGTAGGCTCAATTATTTGCGGTTTTTAAGTTTAATTTTGTGCTAGATATTTAAAAAGCTCGTTGTGAGAGTTCTCGGAGAGTGACTCCTGGTGTTTTACTGCAACACATTATTTGCTATATTCCTCACATTTTAGGTGTCCTCAAGTTGAAATCCCAGGAGCAGATGTTTGAGCAGGAGCTGGCAGTTTTCCAGACAGTGTTTCAATTTTTGACAGCTGCTCCTGAATTGCTTGGGACGTTGCATCTGGTGGCTTGCGAAACTACCAGACTGACTAGGTTTGGTTCTAGATCTTTACTACTGAAACTTCACTACATCATTGAGGCTTTAAGCAGTTCTGTGCAAACAAGTGGGCTCTGCGATATACAGGCACAAACCCCCCCACCCCCTTTTGCCTGTTACCGTCACATCTGTATAGGTTGTAAACCTTGGATGCATATTTCGTTGTCCAAGTTATCCTTCACATGTGGTCTCTGTGAAAGCTGCAAATATTGCATTTGCCTCTGCAAGCAGTCCATGGATGAAGGTTTTTGTTCATTGTGGCTTTAGATCCTGTATATTTGCAAGATGTCATCAGACTGGTTGGATGGTATTTGCAGTACAGGGGGGGGGGGAACTTTTTTCCGGCTCTAGTATCTGTTGGTTTGGATAGAAGGCCTTCGACTGTGGTTCCATCAGAAATGAATGGATTTGGCGTACGATTTCCGCCATTTCCTGCCTTTTTTTTTTTTTCCTGGCACTGAAAAACCTCTCCCTCTTGAGTGGCTGTGGCTACCCAGGTTTTCCCATGGCCTTTGTTTTATATCTTTTTGTCCAATTTAGATGGTGTGCCTTGCAATTTAAGTTAAAGCAGTCTTTCCTGTACTGAAGAGGGACAAATTTCAGGGTAAAAAAAAACTTCAAGAAAAAGAGTTTGCATTTTCCTGTTGTCATATGGGCACAGCATTTTGTAGGGTGGTCATAGTTGCACGTCCCATTTGTTTTTTCAGATTTACCATGCCTACATATACCAAGTGCATAGTATGTGCACAGGCTTGGTTTCCGTTTGCCTTGGGTTTCTGTGACTGTATTCCCTGAACATTAAAATGGTATAAAATACCGACAGGTTGTTAGGTAAGACGCATATGCAACAGTTAGGTATCTTTATTATGAAACGTTTCGCCTACACAGTAGGCTTCTTCAGTCAAGTACAGAAAAGTTGATAGAAGCAGAAGATACTTGAAGACGATGTAATCAGTCCATCATCCTTAAAGTTTTGAGGTGGTCAGTCCCTCAGTCTGGAGAAGAGCATTGTTCCATAGTATGAAACAATATGGAGAAGAAGGGACAGGATGGAGCTTTTTATAGCGCCAAGAGGTGAGACGTAGGAGAGGTAAGAACTCAGATGTTGAGAGGTCCCTCTCAAATCCAGCCCCTCTCACTAGTGGAAGTTGTCGAAGTTGATTGCAGTCTGTACCAAGATAAACCCTTGTGTTGCAGTGTCTGACAGATTGAACATTAAAATGGTATAAAATACCGACAGGTTGTTAGGTAAGACACATATGCAACAGTTAGGTATCTTTATTATGAAACGTTTCGCCTACACAGTAGGCTTCTTCAGTCAAGTACAGAAAAGTTGATAGAAGCAGAAGATACTTGAAGACGATGTAATCAGTCCATCACCCTTAAAGTTTTGAGGTGGTCAGTCCCTCAGTCTGGAGAAGAGCATTGTTCCATAGTATGAAACAATATGGAGAAGAAGGGACAGGATGGAGCTTTTATAGCGCCAAGAGGTGAGACGTAGAGAGGTAAGAACTCAGATGTTGAGAGGTCCCTCTCAAATCCAGCCTCTCTCACTAGTGGAAGTTGTCGAAGTTGATTGCAGGTCTGTACCAAGATACCCTTGTGTTGCAGTGTCTGACAGATTGAACATTAAAATGGTATAAAATACCGACAGGTTGTTAGGTAAGACACATATGCAACAGTTAGGTATCTTTATTATGAAACGTTTCGCCTACACAGTAGGCTTCTTCAGTCAAGTACAGAAAAGTTGATAGAAGCAGAAGAAAACTTGAAGACGATGTAATCAGTCCATCACCCTTAAAGTTTTGAGGTGGTCAGTCCCTCAGTCTGGAGAAGAGCATTGTTCCATAGTATGAAAAAAATATGGAGAAGAAGGGACAGGATGGAGCTTTTTATAAACGCCAAGAGGTGAGACGTAGGAGAGGTAAGAACTCAGATGTTGAGAGGTCCCTCTCAAATCCAGCCCCTCTCACTAGTGGAAGTTGTCGAAGTTGATTGCAGGTCTGTACCAAGATACCCTTGTGTTGCAGTGTCTGACAGATTGAACATTAAAATGGTATAAAATACCGACAGGTTGTTAGGTAAGACACATATGCAACATTAAGGTATCTTTATTATGAAACGTTTTCGCCTACACAGTAGGCTTCTTCAGTCAAGTACAGAAAAGTTGATAGAAGCAGAAGATACTTGAAGACGATGTAATCAGTCCATCACCCTTAAAGTTTTGAGGTGGTCAGTCCCTCAGTCTGGAGAAGAGCATTGTTCCTATATGAAACAATATGGAGAAGAAGGACAGGATGGAGCTTTTATAGCGCCAAGAGGTGAGACGTAGGAGAGGTAAGAACTCAGATGTTGAGAGGTCCCTCTCAAATCCAGCCCCTCTCACTAGTGGAAGTTGTCGAAGTTGATTGCAGGTCTGTACCAAGATACCCTTGTGTTGCAGTGTCTGACAGATTGAACATTAAATGGTATAAAATACCGACAGGTTGTTAGGTAAGACACATATGCAACAGTTAGGTATCTTTATTATGAAACGTTTCGCCTACACAGTAGGCTTCTTCAGTCAAGTACAGAAAAGTTGATAGAAGCAGAAGATACTTGAAGACGATGTAATCAGTCCATCACCCTTAAAGTTTTGAGGTGTCAGTCCCTCAGTCTGGAGAAGAGGCATTGTTCCATAGTATGAAACAATATGGAGAAGAAGGGACAGGATGGAGCTTTTATAGCGCCAAGAGGTGAGACGTAGGAAGGTAAGAACTCAGATGTTGAGAGGTCCCTCTCAAATCCAGCCCCTCTCACTAGTGGAAGTTGTCGAAGTTGATTGCAGGTCTGTACCAAGATACCTTGTGTTGCAGTGTCTGACAGATTGAACATAAAATGGTATAAAATACCGACAGGTTGTTAGGTAAGACACATATGCAACAGTTAGGTATCTTTATATGAAACGTTTCGCCTACACAGTAGGCTTCTTCAGTCAAGTACAGAAAAGTTGATAGAAGCAGAAGATACTTGAAGACGATGTAATCAGTCCATCACCCTTAAGTTTTTGAGTGGTCATCCCTCAGTCCTGGAGAAGAGCATTGTTTTCCATAGTATGAAACAATATGGAGAAGAAGGGACAGGATGGAGCTTTTATTATAGCGCCAAGAGGTGAGACGTAGGAGAGGTAAGAACTCAGATGTTGAGAGGTCCCTCTCAAATCCAGCCCCTCTCACTAGTGGAAGTTGTCGAAGTTGATTGCAGTCTGATTCACCAGACTGAGGACATGACCACCTCAATAACTTTAAGGGTGAATGACTGAATTACATCGTACTTCAAGTATCTTCTGCTCTATCAACATTTTCTTACTTACTGAAGAAGCCTAACTGTGTAGGCGAAACGTTCATAATAAAGATACCAACTGTTGCATATGAGTCTTACCTAACAACCTGTCGGTATTTTATACCATTTTAATGTTCAATCTGTCAGACACTGCAACACAAGGGTATCTTGGTACAGACCTGCAATCAACTTCGACAACTTCCACTAGTGAGAGGGGCTGGATTTGAGAGGGACCTCTCAACATCTGAGTTCTTACCTCTCCTACGTCTCACCTCTTGGCGCTATAAAAAGCTCCATCCTGTCCCTTCTTCTCCATATTGTTTCATACTATGGAACAATGCTCTTCTCCAGACTGAGGGACTGACCACCTCAAAACTTTAAGGGTGATGGACTGATTACATCGTCTTCAAGTATCTTCTGCTTCTATCAACTTTTCTGTACTTGACTGAAGAAGCCTACTGTGTAGGCGAAACGTTTCATAATAAAGATACCTAACTGTTGCATATGTGTCTTACCTAACAACCTGTCGGTATTTTATACCATTTTAATGTTCAATCTGTCAGACACTGCAACACAAGGGTATCTTGGTACAGACCTGCAATCAACTTCGACAACTTCCACTAGTGAGAGGGGCTGGATTTGAGAGGGACCTCTCAACATCTGAGTTCTTACCTCTCCTACGTCTCACCTCTTGGCGCTATAAAAAGCTCCATCCTGTCCCTTCTTCTCCATATTGTTTCATACTATGGAACAATGCTCTTCTCCAGACTGAGGGACTGACCACCTCAAAACTTTAAGGGTGATGGACTGATTACATCGTCTTCAAGTATCTTCTGCTTCTATCAACTTTTCTGTACTTGACTGAAGAAGCCTACTGTGTAGGCGAAACGTTTCATAATAAAGATACCTAACTGTTGCATATGTGTCTTACCTAACAACCTGTCGGTATTTTATACCATTTTAATGTTCAATCTGTCAGACACTGCAACACAAGGGTATCTTGGTACAGACCTGCAATCAACTTCGACAACTTCCACTAGTGAGAGGGGCTGGATTTGAGAGGGACCTCTCAACATCTGAGTTCTTACCTCTCCTACGTCTCACCTCTTGGCGCTATAAAAAGCTCCATCCTGTCCCTTCTTCTCCATATTGTTTCATACTATGGAACAATGCTCTTCTCCAGACTGAGGGACTGACCACCTCAAAACTTTAAGGGTGATGGACTGATTACATCGTCTTCAAGTATCTTCTGCTTCTATCAACTTTTCTGTACTTGACTGAAGAAGCCTACTGTGTAGGCGAAACGTTTCATAATAAAGATACCTAACTGTTGCATATGTGTCTTACCTAACAACCTGTCGGTATTTTATACCATTTTAATGTTCAATCTGTCAGACACTGCAACACAAGGGTATCTTGGTACAGACCTGCAATCAACTTCGACAACTTCCACTAGTTAGAGGGGCTGGATTTGAGAGGGACCTCTCAACATCTGAGTTCTTACCTCTCCTACGTCTCACCTCTTGGCGCTATAAAAAGCTCCATCCTGTCCCTTCTTCTCCATATTGTTTCATACTATGGAACAATGCTCTTCTCCAGACTGAGGGACTGACCACCTCAAAACTTTAAGGGTGATGGACTGATTACATCGTCTTCAAGTATCTTCTGCTTCTATCAACTTTTCTGTACTTGACTGAAGAAGCCTACTGTGTAGGCGAAACGTTTCATAATAAAGATACCTAACTGTTGCATATGTGTCTTACCTAACAACCTGTCGGTATTTTTATACCATTTTAATGTTCAATCTGTCAGACACTGCAACACAAGGGTATCTTGGTACAGACCTGCAATCAACTTCGACAACTTCCACTAGTGAGAGGGGCTGGATTTGAGAGGGACCTCTCAACATCTGAGTTCTTACCTCTCCTACGTCTCACCTCTTGGCGCTATAAAAAGCTCCATCCTGTCCCTTCTTCTCCATATTGTTTTCATACTATGGAACAATGCTCTTCTCCAGACTGAGGGACTGACCACCTCAAAACTTTAAGGGTGATGGACTGATTACATCGTCTTCAAGTATCTTCTGCTTCTATCAACTTTTCTGTACTTGACTGAAGAAGCCTACTGTGTAGGCGAAACGTTTCATAATAAAGATACCTAACTGTTGCATATGTGTCTTACCTAACAACCTGTCGGTATTTTATACCATTTTAATGTTCAATCTGTCAGACACTGCAACACAAGGGTATCTTGGTACAGACCTGCAATCAACTTCGACAACTTCCACTAGTGAGAGGGGCTGGATTTGAGAGGGACCTCTCAACATCTGAGTTCTTACCTCTCCTACGTCTCACCTCTTGGCGCTATAAAAAGCTCCATCCTGTCCCTTCTTCTCCATATTGTTTCATACTATGGAACAATGCTCTTCTCCAGACTGAGGGACTGACCACCTCAAAACTTTAAGGGTGATGGACTGATTACATCGTCTTCAAGTATCTTCTGCTTCTATCAACTTTTCTGTACTTGACTGAATAAGCCTACTGTGTAGGCGAAACGTTTCATAATAAAGATACCTAACTGTTGCATATGTATCTTACCTAACAACCTGTCGGTATTTTATTCCATTTTAATGTTCAATCTGTCAGACACTGCAACACAAGGGTATCTTGGTACAGACCTGCAATCAACTTCGACAACTTCCACTAGTGAGAGGGGCTGGATTTGAGAGGGACCTCTCAACATCTGAGTTCTTACCTCTCCTACGTCTCACCTCTTGGCGCTATAAAAAGCTCCATCCTGTCCCTTCTTCTCCATATTGTTTCATACTATGGAACAATGCTCTTCTCCAGACTGAGGGACTGACCACCTCAAAACTTTAAGGGTGATGGACTGATTACATCGTCTTCAAGTATCTTCTGCTTCTATCAACTTTTCTGTACTTGACTGAAGAAGCCTACTGTGTAGGCGAAACGTTTCATAATAAAGATACCTAACTGTTGCATATGTGTCTTACCTAACGACTGTATTCCCTGTTGGTGCATGTTTACCTGTCTTTCCTATCCTCACTAGTACTAACAATGGAGCTCTCACTAGTTATTTCTGGTAATATGTCCTCACTATTGCTAGTGGAGTCCTCTTGTTTGCTATCTCCTGTGGTATTACTAGTCTGTAATATTGGTTTTATCTTGTCCTTTACTACACTTGTTTCCCCACTACAGCTCCTGTCTCCCTCGAGGTCATTTATATGCATTCCCTCATGCATACATTTACTGTCTCCCAGGACAGCACCTCCATCCTCACCATTACTGTCTACCAGGACAGCACTATTAGCCCCACATTTACTGACTACCGGGGCAGCACCTCCTGCCTTACATTTTGACTACATGGCCAGCACCAAGGGTGATACCATCCAGCCCAGACTTTTTATTTTCCCATCTGTTATAGAATGCTTCAAGGTTTTCTATGAAGGCTGCTTTGATGTTATCCTCTTTAAATACCAATGTGATTTTAGTCCACAAATTTGTCTCATTTGGGCATACCCAAAACACTTCCCTGACTTAATACTGCTTGTAGATAGTTCTTGGATATCTGCATAAGGGGCGTGACACCAATTTTCACAAATGACAATTTATCCATGCGGAAGCCTGTTTGATTGACTGTAGACTACAGAGCTTCATAATGTGATTTCAATGGTTAATTTACTGTAATTTTACAATTAACCTATTGAATATTCAACTAATAACCTCCTTAAAGTGAAGATCTGGCTATTTGTATTTCTATTTCTAACTGTACTTGTATATTTGGACAGCTTACCGGTGTGAATTCCTGCTTTATATTTATTGTTTGATAAGGGCACCTAAAACCCCGTCCGTTTAGTCTGCTGTATTGTCCAACGAATCCGTTTGAAATCGGTCAAGGGTTCGGACCAGCCAAGGGTTCGGAATCAGTCGGACCTGATCAGTGGGTCACTTATTTAAAACATGTCTGGTCGATGATTTGGGCTAACACATGAAGGAACTACTGGAAGTTATTTAACTGAGTAATGTGATTAGATTGATACAAAAGTATAACTTGCATGTTGAAGAACCGGTGATTACTTGCAGCTCCTACATGGCATGCATAATGGAGATAAAACACCTTAATTACTGGGAGCACTTGAAGTTCCTAAACCTGTACCCCCTGGAATGCAGGCATGAGAGATACACGATTATATACACCTGGAAAATCTTAGAGGGACTAGTACCGAACTTGCACACGAAAATCACTCGCTATGAAAGCAAAAGACTTGGCAGACAATGCAACATCCCCCAATTGAAAGCAGGGGTCACTAGCACGTTAAGAGAACACAATAAGTGTCAGGGGCCTGAGGCTGTTCAACTGCCTCCCAGCATACATAAGGGGGGATTACCACTAGACCCCTGGCTGTCATCAAGCAGGCACTGGACAAGCACCTAAAGTTGGTACCTGACCAGCCGGGCTGTGGCTCATGTTGGATTGTGTGCAGCCAGCAGTAACAGCCTGGTTGATCAGGCTCTGATCAACCATGAGGCCTGGTCAGACTGGACCGTGGGGGCGTTGACCCCTGGAAATCTCTCCAGGTAAACTCCAGGTGACCATTTCCTCCTTAGCAGTTAAATCCTTCTCACATTCACTCCCAAACTCATCTATGCGATGCTTCAACCTCCAATTTTCCTCCTGAAGAAGCAGAATCTCCTTCAACACTTGAATCTAAGTTTCTAAAACACTACAACAAGCCATGTTACTTGGTAACAGCCCATGCTAACTCCCAAGAGCTTAGGCACCCCTGCTTTTCACCAGAGAAATATAGCATCTCCTGCCGAGTCTTCTGATTTTCGTGTGCAAGTTTGGTACCAATCCCTCCAGGACCTTCCAAGTGTTTATTATCACGTATCTCTCTCGCCTGCATTCGAGGGAACACAGATCAAGGACCTTCAACTGCTTCCTGTAGTTTAGGTGCCTTATCGCACTTATGTGTGCCGTGAAAGTCTTTGTACAATCTCCAGGTCTGCAATGTCGCCATCCTTGTAGGGGGGCATTAGTGTACAGCAGTATTCCAGCCTAGAGAGCACAAGCGATTTGAAGAGAATCATTATGGGCTTGGCATCCCAAGTTTTGAAAGTTTTCATTATCCATCTTATCATTTTCCTAGCAGATGAGGTAGAAACATTGTTGTGGTCTTTAAAGGCGAGATTCTGACATTATCACTCCCAGGTCCTTCACATTACTTTTTCGTTGTATTGTATCTTTAGAATTTGTGGTATATTCTGACACATTTTTAATTTCTTCAAGTTTTCTATATATGAGTAGTTGAAATTTCTCCTCATTGAACTTCATATTGTTTTAAGTGGCCCATTCGAAGATTTGGTTGATGTCCGCTTGGAGTCTCGCAGTGTCTTCGATGCAGGTCACTGCCATGATGATCTGGGTGTCATCCACAAAGGAAGACAGGGAACTATGGCTTACATCTTTGTCTGTCAGAAATGAGGATGAGGAACGAGTACTGTGCCTTGTGGAACAAAGCATAACTCACGAAATCGTAATGACACGATTGCAAACAAACCATACCCCGGCCGGGATTGAACCCGCGGTCAGAGTGTCTCAAAACTCCAGACCGTCGCGTTAGCCACTAGACCAGCTAGCCACAACAAGATTCGTCCAACTAAGTATATTTCTACACCATAGGAAGGTTAGCACAGGCACCACTGTGACCACAAATGCAAGTTTTTACAGACGAATCTCCAGCTAGCGTGGCCGTGACGAACTCTAGCTCAAGTCCCCTCACTGCCGTCAACATGACTCATGAAATCGTAATGACACGATTGCAAACAGACCATACCCCGGCCGGGATTGAACCCGCGGTCAGAGTCTCAAAACTCCAGACCGTCGCGTTAGCCACTAGACCAGCTAGCCACAATAAGATTCGTCCAACTAGGTATATTTCTACCATACCCCGGCCGGGGTATGGTTTGTTTGCAATCGTGTCATTACGATTTCGTAAGTCATGTTGACGGCAGTGAGAGGACTTGAGCTAGAGTTTGTCACGGCCACGCTAGCTGGAGATTCGTCTGTAAAAACTTGCATTTGTGGTCACAGTGGTGCCTGTGCTAACCTTCCTATGGTGTAGAAATATACCTAGTTGGACGAATCTTATTGTGGCTAGCTGGTCTAGTGGCTAACGCTACGGTCTGGAGTTTTGACTCTCTGACCGCGGGTTCAATCCCGGCCGGGGTATGGTTTGTTTACAAAGCATAATTTGCAATACCTCCCCTCTCACGACCGATGGTCGCACCAGGAATTTTAATTATCAGAAAGTAACGTCCATGGAACTTTTGGAGGAGTGGCCAACAGCTGCATAATCTACAACTTGTAGTTTCATTTATTTATTTATTTATTTATTTATTTATTTATTTATTACAATTTGTGCACACATACAGAGGTACAAAAAAAATACAGATAAGAGCAGCATGCCAAAGCCACTTATACTATGCATAGCATTACGGGCTGGCTTAATATTAACTTAAGATTAACTAAGCAATGATGAAATCAGTGATAAAACATTAATGTAAACAGATTACTATAAAGTACAAGTGAGTATTACAAAGACAGGTCATATGGTTGCATGTATTATTGTACATTCAGTCGTATGGAGAATTCTGTTAGGTAGTTTATTTAAAAAAATAGTCAAGTTAGATTGGGCTTTAGGTTTAACATTTATGTGATATAATTGTGAGAAACATTTAAGATATACAATTTATAAGGTTGAGTTAATTCAGTATTTATTTGGTTTTGGGTGAGTAAGTGATCTTTGAGAAGAGACTTGAATTTATAAACAGGTAGTGTTTCTTTTTATATTTACAGGTAATGAATTCCAGATTTTAGGGCCTTTTATGTGCATTGAGTTTTTGCATAGTGTGAGATGGACACGAGGAACATCAAAGAGTGATCTGTGCCTTGTGTTATGGTCATGTGTTCTGTTGAGGTTGGCAAGGAGATGTTTGAGGGGAGGGTTAATATCAGAGTTAAGTGTTCTATGTATGTAATAGGTGCAGTAATAAGTATGGATGTTTTGTATGGTGAGTAGGTTTAGTGTATTGAATATTGGTGGAGTGTGCTGCCTGTAGTGAGAATTTGTTATCATTCTAACTGCAGCCTTTTGTTGGGTAATTAGTGGTCTGAGATGGTTAATTGTTGTTGAGCCCCATGCACAAATTCCATAGGTGAGATAGGGGTAAATAAGTGAGTGATATAGGGGAGGGCAGTTGGGAGAGCCTAATACTTCCATACATACATAGACGGGATTCTACAAGCCCAGAAATTAATGTAATAATCCTGGATAAAAATTTTAGGTTCAGTCAAAAAGGAAATATTAAAGTATGCATGACCTTATGTGATTCACTACCAAGCAATTTCCATAGCAAGTGCAAGTTAATTATCTATTAAGTAACCAAATTTATGCAAAATTTCAGCCACAGATGAGAAAACAATGGATTACAATGCTCAAATTCTGTACGTCAAATTAAAACATGGTACTTTAGTCTGACAGAAAATCTTTAGCTATTGAAGTATAATACAGTGGAACCTTAACATACGAGTTTATCCGTTCTGTGACCTAGCTCGTAACACAGTTTACTCGTATATCAAATTAATATTCCTCATTTAAATTAACTGAAAAGCCATTAATCCTTTCCTGCACTCTGGAGACAAGAAAAAAATACTTTAATATGACACTATTATCAACTGTATGGCTTATTTATCTAGCACAATTCATCCAATATAATAAACAGTATAATTAACACAGTTCACAGCTGACCTAGAGACTGTTGACTGGCCTACAGAATTCTCCAAGGCCAATGGTATTGATGACTGGACAGACATTTTTCTTAACAAATTACTTACACTATACAACAAATATTGTCCTATAAAAACGAAACAGATCACAAACAAATGGCTTGGTTGCCCATGGCTAACCAGCACCATTCTGAAATCCATTGACAAGAAACACCAATATGAAAAGCAATATAGACAGGGCTTAATACACAAAGATATTCTTAAACACTATTCATCAGTTCTCACCAAAGTAATAAAGAAAGCCAAACAACTATACTACTCCAGTAGATTCACAGACACTAGAGGAGATATAAAAAAGACCTGGAAAACACACACTCAGATTCTAGGGACCCACAAACTGAAAAAAACCAAGAATATTGTCCTAACTAAACCTAATGAAACACCACTGCATCCCACTAACACAGCTAACAAGATAAACGACTTCTCAACCACAGGATCTAATCTCGCCAATAAAATCCCACATACCAATGCCCATGCCGGGGACTACCTAGATGGGAATTTCCCAAATTCCTTCTATCTTGCACAAACTGAGCCCACGGAAGTCACCGAGATTATAAAGTCACTTAAAAATAACTCGGGGAATCTGTCTCATGTCCCACCATTACTGTACAAGCGAGCGGCCCATGTCCTTTCGCATGCTATTTCATTGCTTTTTAACAATTCACTAGAAACTAACACCTTCCCGAAACTACTCAAGAGGGCAAGGGTTACACCAATACTTAAAGGTCGTGACCCTACAGACTTAAACAACTATAGGCCAATATCAAACTTACCATTGCTATCCAAAATCTTTGAGAAACTCGTGCACAGGAGACTATATTCATTTATAATGGCACAAAACATACTCAACCCCTGCCAATTTGGATTCAGGAAAAATAAAAGCACTAATGATGCAATCATAAAAATGCTACATCTGCTTTACACAGCATTGGAAAATAAGGAATATCCACTAGGAATTTTTATTGACCTAAGAAAAGCTTTTGACACAGTAGACCACGGCATCCTACTCCACAAACTCCTCTTCAAGGGGGGCTCCTTGGCGTGGTGAAGAGGCTCTTGGTCTGAGGAATTAGACCTGTCGGTCTTCTTCCTCAGACCGAACCTAATTACCCCCCAATCTCCCCTCCCCTATCCCATCCTCATCATCCTCCCCTTTTTCCTTTCCTCCTCCTCCTCCCCACCCCTCCCTTTTGCCCTTCCTCTTTTTGGCCTTTGGGATTTCTCCCACAGGCACGCTAGTTCCTAGGTAGGGGAAAGGATACCGGGGTCTATCCCATTCCGTTGAGGTTCTTGGCGGTGGCGTAGTTTGCCGTGGAATCTGGATCACCTGGGGATGTCCCGATCCCTCTCCGGTATCCCAGAGTAGCTTTGGGTGTCTTTCGGGCGACGGGTGTATCTCTGGAAGCCACCTTTTGGATTCCGGGGTTGGTGGCCGAAGGAGGTATACTTTGTGGTGGATATCCGGCCGCCCTCTCTTTTGTCCACCGAGGTAGCTCGGCAGATGTGAGGTTGCTATCCCGGATTGTTAGTTTACTAGCATGATGGGTAGGGTATGGCACGGGTTCCATGCTGCATCTGCGCTACTTGCGGTGCTGAGGTCCTCTTGGGCATGGAGGGAGATTTCTGGCCCTTTCATTCCTCCTAGGAACTATCCCTCCCCGGTCCCTCCTTTTTTTTATTCTTTTTTTTATTTTTATTTTATTTTCTTTCTTTTTCTTTCTTAAAAACAAAAAGAAAGAAGTAACCTAACCATGGCAGCCCTAGTCCATGAACCTACTACCCCCGGGCCCCTTCTTGATACCGCACCTCGTTCTGACCCCGCCTCGTCTTTGGACCACTCTTCAGACACTCCACATGCCTCCGTACCTATTGCCGGTGCTGTTTCCTCACCCGCTTCAGGTACTGAGGCCTCGACTGGCTCCTTCGATTTATCGGACCTTCGCTCTCCTCTGACTATGCTTCCGGCCTCTCCCTCTACGGTGCGGCAATTTTCAAATCGCCGACCCGTTCCACGTCGGACCAACTCTGGTCCCACGCCTAAACGCCAACGACAATTACCTGCTGATGATACTTCTCCACCTTCTCGTTCTTCTCAGAAACCATAGACACGTCCTTCACTACCTTTCCACACTCAGTTTCAGACTGACCAATGGACTAAATTCTTCACTTTGCCACCGACTTCCTCTACTGCCTATCTTTCTGACCACAGTATTGGCAAGGCACTCCTACGCCATGTTGGTAAAGATATTTCTTTTCATGCTTTTAAGAGTGGTACATGCATCATTACCATACAGAATGCCCCCCGGTAAGAGCCTTCGTTTTTCCATATCGATACTGTTCCTGTCACTTTTGAAAAAACATTCCCCAATTTGTAGTGGTACCGTCATTCTCCCCCAACCATAGTTCAACAAAATTTCCAATGTGTCCTGAAATTCTTGAACAGCGGAATCCAAGATCTCCAATCCCAAAGGGTAACATTTTAATTCTTCCCCCGTGGGGGAAAAACGATCCCAGAAATGTGGCTCGTTTAAATTTTGACAGCCGAAATTTCCCATCCCGTTTATATAGCGGACACGGGTTTCAATTCAAAGGTGATCCCTACACCCAAAGTGAGAAAATTTCTGGCGATTTGGCCACCAGCGAAATATTGCAATCTAGCCCAATGCCCAGTTGTGGTGCCGATGACCCTTTAATACGTTTGCAAACGATCTCCCCTTGCCTTTAAATGTCATGAGGCTCACCCTTTTACTCTCGCCATTTTCAAGTCTATTTAAACGAGCGGGGGAAAAACCCTTTCCCCAAAGAGACAGAAGGTTACCCCAAAACCGGGAGTTTTCATCTCCGCCTTTAAAGGGGGACTCCCCGTGTTTCTTATTCCCGTGTTTTAAAACGTCCCCCCCTTTGTACCCCTCTTTTACACCCCCCTCTTTGGGTTTCCTCTCCTAGCACTCCTGTATCTAATCCTTTTTCGTCCTCGGGTCAACGTCCCCACTTCAACGCCTCGTCTGATCTCGCTTCTTTGATTCCTCTCACAAGCCTCAGTATCAACGAGACCTGTAAAGACACCCCCTCCCCCAACGTTCCTTACTTCCCCAAAAATCAAAAAAAGGTCCGTTTAAAACCTTAACCATCTTCCCCCTCCCATTTTACCCTCCCCTTCCTTCCCTGGTTTTCCCCCTCTCACTGGGCCCTTACAAGTTGAGGTTCACCCCCCTCCTCAACTGTACCTTCCTCCCCTGTTCCTCCCAATTTTTTTCCTCTTTTGCCACCTCCCCGGGTTTGCCCTCTGTCCCCTGCCCGCTCCCCAGTTCCCTCCACCCTTTCGCCCCCCTACCTTCGTAAGTCCAAACAGTTCCAATCTTTACTATCCTCCCCCTACCATTTCCAATATTGTCTCCCATACGACGTCTCTGAATTCCGAAACACTTGAAGCAATCTCGAATATATTGCAGAGACCAAACCATCAATGGACACTGATCCACCTTCCGCTCTTTCTCTCTCCTCTGCTCCATCTGCGCAACTCCTTTCTTCACAGTGCACCGTTCCTTCGCTGCTTGAACGTTTTCCACTGCCTCTGCATGTGGACTTTTCTAACCCCTCTAGTCCGTAGGAACCCTTACCTGTGGATTTCAAGTATCTTTATCATTGCCAATCATGGGCTATTTAAAGTGGAATATACGTGGCCTCTGGGGTAATCGGGGTGACCTTCAGATGTTACTCTCCCAGTTTGCCCCTGTTGGTGTCTGCTTACAGGAACCAAAATTACACTCTGCTGTTATTTCTCCCATCTCAGGCTATAATTTATTGTATTCTTCAGATCCTTTTCCTGATGGGACCTTTAATGAAAGTGCCCTTCTTCTACGCACTGATATTCCGTACCAACAGCTATTTGTTCATACTTCACTGCATTACACAGCAGCCCGTATCCACTTACATAGGTGGTATACGCTCTGTTCTTTATATCTCTCTCCTTCTCGGGCATTATCTATTCCGGATATTGCCATCCTTGTTTCGTCATTACCGCCACCGATTCTGTTACTTGGTGATTTTAATGCCCACCATTTCCTCTGGGGGAGGTCTCACTGTGATTCCCGTGGAATTCAGTTAGAGGCTTTTCTTGCCACCCACCCCCTCCATGTTTTAAATACAGGTACTCATACCCATTTTGATCCTCGGACTCATACTCTCTCTTGCATCGATCTCTCAGTCTGCTCTTCCTCCGCCGCATTAGACTTCACTTGGTCTGTTCTCCCGGACTTACATGACAGTGATCATTTCCCAATCATTCTTACTTCCCCTTCATATTCGCCACCTCTTCGCACCCCACGCTGGCAATTTAATCGGGCAAATTGGAACCTTTACTCACACCTAACTGTTTTTAAAGAGGTTCCTTCTTCGTCCTCCATCGATGAGCTTTTACACCTCTTCTCGTCCTCAGTTTTCACCGCAGCTTCTCATTCTATACCCCAAACTTCGGGCAGGCATTCTCAGAAATGCGTGCCTTGGTGGTCTCCTGCTTGTGCTCGTGCAGTACGTTTGAAACGCACTGCATGGGGCAGGTACCGGTACAATAGAACCACAGAGAGACTCCTTGATTTTAAACAGAAGTGTGCGATCGCTCGCCGTGTCATCCGTGACGCTAAACGCACTTGCTGGCGAGATTATGTCTCCACTATCACCTCTGCTTCCTCTATGAGTGCAGTCTGGAAAAAAGTACGAAAACTGAGTGGTAAATATTCTCCTGACCCGGCTCCTGTTCTGCGGGTTGCCGGTGTTGATATAGCAAACCCACTAGATGTTGCCAATGAAATTGGCATTCATCTGGTCCGTATTTCTCAGGGACTCCATCTATGCCCCTCATTTCTTTCCTCAAAGTCTGCCAGAGAGTTAGCACCCTTGGACTTTTCTTCTATCTGAGGAGAACAGTATAATGTGCCTTTTACACTTCAAGAACTGGAGGCAATACTCTCAGCTTGTCGATCATCGGCAGCTGGGCCCGACGACATTCATATTCGTATGCTACAACATTTACATCAGTCAGCCCTTGCAGTCCTATTACGCCTTTACAATCTTATTTGGTCACAAGGAGTTCTTCCACAGCTGTGGAAATCCTCCATTGTTCTCCCTTTCCGCAAACTAGGCACTACGGGACATGAAACCTCCCATTATCGTCCCATTGCTCTTACCAGTGCAGTTTGCAAAGTAATGGAACGCCTAGTAAATAGACGTTTAGTGTGGTATTTTGAGACACAGTCTCTCCACTCGTCAATATGGCTTTCATAAGGGACGTTCTACCATAGACCCCTTACTATGCTTGGATATGTATGTTCGTAATGCCTTTGCGAATAACCACTCAGTTATTGCCATATTTTTTGACCTTGAGAAGGCATATGACACAACTTGGAGGTACAATATTTTAGCCCAAGCCCACTCCTTGGGCCTTCGAGGCAATCTACCATCCTTCCTTAAGAACTTTTTAACTGACAGGCATTTCCGTGTTCGGGTTAATAATGTGCTCTCCCTGGACTTTATCCAAGCTAAAGGTGTCCCCCAGGGATGTGTTCTGAGCACAACACTTTTTCTCCTTGCTATTAATGATTTGGCCTCTAGTCTTCCATCAAATATTTGGTCATCACTCTATGTTGATGACTTCGCTATTGCCTGTGCAGGCGCTGACTGTCACCTCATTACAGTTTCTCTCCAACATGCAGTCGACCGTGTTTCCAATTGGGCCACCACACGTGGGTTTAAATTTTCCAGCACTAAAACCCACCAAATTACTTTCACTAGACGCTCTGTCATCTCCGATCATCCTTTGTACCTCTATGGCTCCAGTATTCCTGAACGTGATACAGTCAAGCTTCTGGGCCTCCTCTTTGATCGTAGGTTATCCTGGAAACCTCACATTACCTCTCTGAAGGCAACTTGTCACAGCCGGCTGAACCTTCTTAAAACCCTTGCTCATCTTTCATGGGGAGCTGATCGTCGAACCCTCCTTCGCCTACATTCCACCCTTATTTTATCGAAACTTGGTTATGGTGACCAGATCTATTCAGCGGCATCTCCTGCTACTCTCTCTAGCCTTAATCCCATTCATCACCAAGGATTACATTTATGCCTTGGTGCTTTTCGCTCTTCCCCTGTCGAGAGCCTCTATGCAGTAGCGAACGTTCCATCCTTATCCGATCGCCGTGATGCCCATTGCCTGCGCTACTATGTACACTCTCATGATCTCCGCAATCCTTCCATTTATAGAATGGTCACTGATATTAGTAGACATTCTTTATTTGTTCGCCGCCCCTGTTTACTCCGTCCCTTCTCTCTTCGCCTTCATTCGCTCTTGTCTTCTCTTCAACTACCACCTTTCTATGTACATGTAGCATCTCACTTTTCCCTACCCCCCTGGGAAGTTCCAGCTGTTCGAGTCTGTACTTTCTCCCTCCCTTGCTCGAAAGCCCAACTGTCTACGGTCGCTTCCCGCTCTCTTTTTCTTGACCACTTTCACTCTCATTCTCATGCCATTGCTGTGTACACAGATGGCTCTAAGTCTTCTGACGGCGTAGGATTCGCAGCAGTGTTTCCGGACAGCGTCGTACAAGGGCATTTACTATCTTCGGCTAGTATTTTTACTGCTGAATTTTATGCCATCCTTACAGCACTTATCCATATTGCATCTATGCCTGTGTCATCATTTGTGGTTGTCTCAGACTCCCTTAGTGCTTTACAGGCTATACAAAAATTGATACACCTCACCCCTTAGTCCTCCATATCCAACTTTGGCTATGCCGCATCTTTACCAAGCATAAAGATATTGTTTTTTGTTGGGTCCCTGGTCATGTTGACGTACAGGGCAATGAACAGGCAGACACTGCTGCGCAGTCAGCAGTACATGACCTACCAGTTTCTTATAGAGGTATTCCATTTACGGACTATTTTGCTGCAATATCTTCCCACCTTCACACCCGTTGGCAACAACGTTGGTCTACTATGCTCGGCAACAAACTTCAATCTATTAAACCGAGTATAGGTTACTGGCCGTCTTCTTATCACCAGTGTCGAGGTTGGGAGACTACTCTCTCCCGTCTTCGCATTGGCCATACTCGTCTTACTCATGGATATCTCATGGAGAGGCGTCTTGCTCCTCTCTGTGAGAATTGCCAAGCTCCATTATCAGTCAGCCACATTCTGTTAGACTGCCCACTTTATCAACGAGCACGCAGAATCTACCTCTGTCGTCGTCTTCGCTCCGCTGCTCTCTCTTTACCTTCCCTTCTCGCTAATGGACCCACCTTTCATCCGGACTCTCTCATTGACTTTTTGCAACAACTGACCTACTTCACAAATTCTGATACCTTCAGCCCTTTCTACTTCAATCTCTTGCTACCCTCTACCCCAGTACTATCCCCTGCCCCACTGCTTTCTATAACCTGCTGATCATCCCTCCTCCCTTCTGCCATCCAATACCCTCGCTTCCTTCCCTACCCTGCAGCGCTGTATAGCCCGATGTCTTAGCACTTCTTTTTTTATTATATAAAATAATAAATAATTACTCCACAAACATGACCATTACTGTATAAGAGGCCATGCACTTGCTTATTTCAAATCTTACCTTACTAATAGGTATCAGTATGTCACCATTAAAGACACAGCATCAACAACACGGCCACTTATACTGGAGTTCCGCAGGCCGTGTCCTGTTGTCCCCTGCTCTTTTCCTCATGTACATCAATTATCTTCCAAACACATCCAAAACTCCTGAAACCCATTCTCTTTGCTGACGACAAACGACTATGTCATCTCTCACCCTAATCTTGCCACCCATCAACACCATTGTTAGACGAGGACTGATCAAAATATCGACTTGGATGCAGCCAATAAACTAACGCATATCACTGACAAAACCTACTATATTAAGTATGGTAGCAGAGCAGAAGATGCAGTCAAATTAACAATAAGATCGACAACACTACTCTATATTACCAACATGATGAGGGGAAAATCCAGCCTATACCTTGACAACAACCTGAATTTTCAGCACCCATATCCAAGCACATAACCAAAAAAGTATCCAAAACGGTGGGATCCTCCAAGATACGATCCTACATGCTGTCAAAATGCCCTTCTCACACTATACCACTCACTTAAATTAATCATACGCAACACCTATTCTATTTGAGCTTGGGGATCAATCTGCAGCAACACTGCCTAAAGCCAATTAATAACCCAAACTAAAAGATGCGGGTAATGAAATGAAGTCACTAATCCCATCCCTGGCAACACAATCCCCCATTCTTCAAAGATCTAAACTTAACTCCCTGTTCATTACATCCACACTTACTACTGTGCAATCTACATCTACAGGACCTTAAACTCCAATATCAACCATAACCTAAAACGCTTTCTTTCTTTATAGCTTTGACAGAACCACAGGCATGACACCAGACCCAAACATCTCAACGACATTCTCCCCGTGTCCGACTAAACCTGTTACAAAAATACAATGTATGTCAAAGGCCCTAAAATCTGGAACCCCCTAACCTGAAGATCTAGAACTGCAGACACATATCTCCTTCAAAACTACCATTAAAAAACACTATCTCCCTGATACACCCCTCATCTAACTACACAATACCACCTGGTCGGTTCTCACTTTACACTCACTCACCCATTTGATCATAAACGGAAATATTAATCTCAATCTTAAATAATAAATCGATGTTATACTCCCAATACTGAGACCTATGTACTTTTGCCCAAACAAAAGCAATCACATTGCTAAGCTCACAAACAAGTATTACTCACTTAGGCCATAATAAGCAACTGTAACCTCATAATTTGTAATATTTTAAAATTAAGAATTGAACAAAGTCCTGCCCAAAATGCCTTAGTCATGCTAGGTGTTCGAGTGGTACACTCTGTAATCATCCTTTTACTACATGTAAACCACACAATAACCAAATTCCTGTACACTCGGCATTGTTAATCCATATAGAGAATAACTTGAATTTAATATATACTCTAGAAATGAATAAAACTGACCATAAGTGTTATCAGCGGCAGAAGCTGTCCGCCTTTTCTGGTCCCACCTTTGAACTCATAGTGTCTTTCCATGCCTTACTGTAAGAGATAATGAGTATTTTCAGGATACACCTGCCGTAGATTTAACTAGTTTTCTTTCTAAGGAAAACGTGATAGTGCATTTATGGATAAGAAATATTGTATAAAACTTTATACAAGTGTTTATTTACTTACACACATGTATGGAAATTAAATCACCTGCATGAACTTCATTTACATACCATACAAGTAATACCATTGGGAGGTGACAACCATATTTGTTTACCAGTCCAGTTACCCCATGGTAGACTGAGAAAACTTAAGCCACCCCCAGTCGCTGCAAGCAGCCCCATCGAAACTCCCACACCCTTAAACACATCTGGTCCTAGATCCTGTACTATAACTTAGAAGTGGCTATCAATCCACAAGTGGCAGCAACTACTATTAGTTGTGGACTGTATGGGTTTACCTAGAGTACCTGAAGAGTTTCCGTGGGTCAGTGCCGCCCACAGCCCGAAGTCTGTGACTCAAGCCTCATGGTGGATCATCCTATTCAACCAGGCTGTTACCGCTGGCTGCATGCAATCCAAGATACGACCACAGCCCGCCTGTCAGGTACCGACGTTAGGTGTCTTGTCCATGCCTGCTTGAAGACACCAGGTCAATTGTAATCCCCCCCGCCTATGTATGCAGGAGGCAATGAACGGGTCTAGAGCCCCCTCACACTTAATGTGTTGTCTTCTTAGCGTGCTACTAGTGACACCCTGTTTCATTGGGGGATGTTGCATCGTCTCTGCCAAGTCATTTTCTTTCGGAGAGAGATGATATCGTGTCAAGTTTGGTACTAGTCCCTCCGAGATTTTCCAGGTGTATATTATGCAAGTATCTCTTCCGCCAGCGTTTCAGGAGTACGTACATGAACTTCCAGCGCTCCAGTAATTGAGGTGTTTTATCTTCGTTTATGGCGCGCCGTGAAGGATTCTCGTACATTTTTCTATGTCAGCATTTGGCCTGCCTTGAAATGTGGTGTTTAGAGTGCAGCAATATTTCCACCTAGATGAATAAGCGACCGAGAAGAGTTCATCATGGGCTTGCATCTCTAGTTCTGAAGGTTTCTCGATTATCCAACACCTGGTCAGTTTGTTCAAGCAGATGCGAATTGAGTACAATGTTTATGGTCCTTGAAGGTTAAGATCATCCGACATGATCATTCCTAGGTCTTTGACGTTAGTTTTTTCCGCTCTATTGTGTGGCTGGAATTGGTTTAAATACACTACGAAATTTTTTACACACCATTTCCTCATTTTTAGACCATATACGAATAATTGAAATTTCGCATACGTTGAACTCTATATTGTGTTCTGTATCCCGCCGCACATTGAAAGATAGGTTGATGTCCACCTGGAGCCTTGCAGAGTCTGCCATGGAAGACACAGATCGGGTGTCCAGGAGGCGTCCCTTGATCTGTGCGGGCTCATTACTTTTGCCAGCTGCAAGTCCTTTCCATTGTAACAGATATAACATCAGATCATTTTCTTCCAAGCAACCTCTCTAGATAATGTAATACTATCCTCCCGGTGATCTTCAAATAGAAACGTTTTAATTTCCCCTGATCAGCATGACGACTTGTTACACAAATGACTGACTGATATAATACCTATGAGTGTACCTCTATCGAGACCCGTATAACAATGTCCTTGTGAGGCAGTTATACAAGAACTACTTAGAGCATCCTCTGAAACCTCCTACTACTCCTAGCATAAAATGACTTCGATAATAACAATAGGTCATATAAAAACCGTACCTATTACAATATTCTAAACTTCGAAACCTTGAAACGTACTGCTCGCAGACTAGACGCCTAGCTAACATAAACCATCGTACATCTGAAATGCCTGACCACTTCCAAACTGCCTGCTCTGCCTAGAGAGCGTATGACAGAGCTGCGGCCAAACAGTACTGGGAAACAATTTTCAACGTCTCAATCTCACACGCCCACTTAGCTGGGCATGGAGCTACATAAACAATTTTTTTTTATATTTTATTTAAAACCAATACAGTTTAACATAAAAATAAAGAAACAGTATGGATCTCAATCAAATTAACCACCAAACGGATTGCACCTATATGCTCACAAGATATTGCTGCCAATGTGGAAAATATTTTAATTTTCCGAAACTATAGTGCCTAATAGGTGTTTAATGTGTCAATATGGGTCAAAAATGTATTTGAAAATAGGATAGAACCAGGAGTTCCCTTTGCGCATGCGCGGATGTGCGGGGGTAGAGGTCGACTCGGGGCATGGGAGAGGCGGCAGTGTTTTGAATGTAGTGAGAAGGCTGGGAAAGCATGGAACCAGGAAATTGGCGTTCACGGCGGCATAAGGATTAATATAGGCCTCATTTCATAATAAGTGTCGTAACTGTCCCTGGTGGAGAGTGAGGGAACATGATTTACGGGACCAAAAAAGAATTTCCTAATATCCTTCAGAGTTTCTAATGTCCATAAATAGAGCTGGAAACCTTTCGCTATGCAGCCTTTATCGAGAATGCAGAGATTTAGCTGGGAAAGGCACAGTAATTCTTAGTTGGGAGAGAGTAATGACACTGATAATATTGGTATCTAATAGTGGTAAAATGAGTGAATAAGGGTAGGACCGGTGGTGACTGGCACGTCGCCATGGACTGTGTCCCGGGGAAAATTACCCTTGGTTTAATCATCACTCATCGGTCTCAGATCTTAAAGGAGTGATCTCTAATATGTATAATAATTATGAGACATTAAATCGTCTTGTGAATTGTAATGTAATTAATGATACTAACGCTAAGTTAAGAGAATGCATGAAGTGAAAAAAGTCGCCTTGCTCTGAGTGAACACGCTAGACCACGATTTGTTCCGTCCCGAGAGAAGGTGATTTTTTATGATCACTACTTCTAAACCGGACAAAACGACTGATACCTCGTCCTGCTGGAAATAGAGAACCGAGTCGGTGTAGCAGGACATCAATGAAATGGTGAATGAAGGAACTAAGGAGCATCAATCACCCACAGTTAAGTAACCCTTCTAGTTATATCAGAAACTGATACTGGGCCAGATTAGGAAATGTTGTAATTGGATAGGTTATGAGTATTCAGGTACAACAAGTGACCACCAGAGAATATCTGGTAAGTGGGAAATTAAGTACAAGTGTTTTTCCTTGAAGATATATCCATGTTTAACCTACCCCTCCCCATTCATTCAGTACACTATTAAATTCTATACAGACTATCAAATTAATAGTAGCACCGTAACTTGTGGGTGCTATCCAATCATACTGGTCCGCTAGATAAGGAAAAGATTGTGAGGTCGAAGGAACCACCTGCCGTGACCAGGGGGGGTTAAGTTTTCTCACATGTCACAAGGTACTACGGTAACAATATAGTGGTTGTCTCCCAATGAGATTACATGTATGTATAAATGTTGAGGTACATACAGGTAATCACCCCTAGAAAAAATTTCCACTGCCAAACATACCAGAACTTAGGGCAAGAACATGCTAAAAAAAAAAATACATGTCGCAGGTCATGACTGACATATATACACTTTCATTGACGCAAAACCTATACATATATATAAATTTGTATGTATAACAATACCTCTGACAAAGGCTCAATACACTTGAACATAAAATAAACAAGAAGTTAAATCAGTTAAATCCTCCTTCGCATTAGATCAAAAAACCAAAACCTAACATCATCAATCTTACTAGAACATCTACTAACGCCTCCCAAACAATACAGCTTTACAATATACCAACATACGAATATACAGAAAAAGAATACAGCCTTAGAATACAAAAATGAAGCGCTATACTGTTACAATATTCACCCCATATTAACATAATCTCAGACACAATTTGACGTACGTCACTAAAACTGTCTTAGATCTGTCCTTGATATACCATACATACTAAAACATAACATCAATGAAACGTTAAGCAATGACACCAAACCGGCATCAGGGTACAGAACCATAATTATAACGTAAAAAGAATCGAGAAATCTAACATATATAAAGTATTACATAACATCTGACCCATGACAAAGGCTCAATACAATAGTAAGAGATACACACACACACACACACACACACACGTACTCGACCCCTGCAACCACAAATAGGTGAGTACAAATAGGTGAGTACACACACACACACACGTACACACAAACAATTTCACAAAATCACATTTAATCAAATCACAGTATGCACAAAGCAAAACAGTATAAAGTATATCTCATCAAGCAAAAACCGCAGCATGCAACCTAAATACAAACTAAAACACACTTCATGTCCGCAAAGAACTTATTAACTCAAGATCGGTCAATACAAGACTGGATACACATCAAAATTAATACGTAACAAAAAATCTACTAATTAAACCTACAATCCTGAAAAGTGTAATATCTAACATAACGAGACCTTGAGCACTACATCCACACTGGCTGCCATAAAGTCTCAATGAAAACCAGGAAACCTATCCAACCCACATTTCACAACACACTCACGACCCCCCCCCACAGAGGCAGACCGCGTGACCCCCTGACTCCCTCCAACCTATGAAAACGCCCTTCACCACGTCATTATCAATCACAAGATTTACGAGAATCCTAACTATCCATTCTATAAACCCGCTCTCAAAAGTCCTGATCCCCACCTCCTCCCATAACAAATCTCTGTTACTACACATAGTATGATAGAAAACGTTACCGCAAAACCTTCCTTCCTCCTCCTCACTATTGCCCTCCCCCCTCATCAACCCACGACATATATATATAAACTACCCTGATATAATCAAAAGCCTTTATGACACCCTACGTCTAACCCACCCATTATCTAGACTTAAAGCACGCAAAACCCGGACACCCCCACGGCCCCCCACCCTCCTGTACCAACCTACTTAACCCAGCACCTAACCCTCCCTAGCCCTTCACAAAAGTAAAACTACATGGAACCTGTCTCATCCCCACCACAGAATACACTCCCCCAACCCTCTACAACCTGTCTGTTTCTGTAATATCTCACCATACGGAAGGATCCCATTAGAAAACGAAACATTACCTCCACCGCTGCCCTGAGGGTTTAACTTCGTTTTTTACTAAATCTAAACCAATTACTCTTCCACACATATATGGGGAACAACCACAACTGGACAACGCACTACCTACAAGAAAAAACCTAAAAAACAAACTAAACCCTATACGAACCTTTCTCAGTTCCCTAACCACATCACAGCCCTCAAACGATTCGCATTCCCTCATCTCCATTCCTCGATACACATACCCAGCCTGTCGTGTATCCTCCCAACTGCCCTGGCGTTCACTACCCTCCACACAACACTTCCCATATTAATAAACACACATTTAGCCCTCCACTCAACATCCATCACCCCACACCAAACCTGACTGACAGGTAACATTACAACTACCCTCCGTAACCAATCACTGGACGTACCCCCACAAAAATTTTGTACACCTCATCTTTAGAAATCCCGCAAACGCTGACCTGTAATTGGGAACACAGCTGCAACAGATGCCAAATCTTACTATACAATAAAATGTTTCCGACGATCACGTCGCTGAATCAATGGGAAGTGCTGGGTCTCAAACACTAACCGCCCCACATCCATTTCCAATAACCATCCGAGTTTTCCCTCTCCGTGCCGCCACCATGTCCGATCCTTATAAATAATACAACAAATCAATAAAGACACCACCCATTCTTTAACAACATTAACATCTCCCCCCCACCTCCCCAACCCAAAGACCCAACCCATGCACCTTTCTTCGCACTATTTACCTCATACCTGTGGCACTTCCAAAATAATTGCACAACATCGACCAACACTCCCCATTGACATCCCATCACGAATGAGAACAGTGGTGTCGAGTCAAACCTATCCAATTAAAACACGCCAGTCCTCCCCACCCCCCACACTTTCCCTAACATTGGTGTACATAAACTACGTTCAACCATGTCTATAACAAGGGTCCTGGAAACACGCAAACAATATTTGGGACAATGGGTGCATCCCTGTCTAAGGCCTCTACCATTGCAATAGCCCCTCCCCATTATACAACGCCATTAATCTGGAACCTCATTTTCGCCCCCTTGTAAAACGTATTTACCCACTCGACTATTTCCCTCCACCAAACACCTGTCTCCCTAAGTATAGACCTGCAAACCTCCCCTTTCCACTCTATCCAAATGCTCCCTTGCCAATCTAGTAGCAACAAAGCCTGCCCTCCACACCCCATCTCATGAGTTTCCACAAAACTTCCAGTATCACATGTCCTTCAGTCATTGTCCCATGCAATTTAATAATCTGATTACTGCTCTTCCTAAATGTTCTACCTGCCTACCTAAACATATAGTTTTATAAGCTATGCTTATGATATCATGATCCATAAACAGGCATAAAAAAGATGAATACCATTCTTAATGAAGGTTCAAAGCAATTTTGTAATCGACTAGGCCTCATAATATCTTCCTCTAAAACTAAGATATTAACAAGCAAACGCCAATCCCCCACCCACTATGTGCAAGGGTGAAATCAAGAGACTACGTTTAAAAAACATACAGATATCTTGTGTTAGATGTACCCTTAACAAATCCACTTATTACCACAACTAACAAGAAATGCAAAGCTAGGCTAAATGCTCTCAAATCTGCCTGTTGCAGGCTTACAATCCCAACTAAATGGGAAAATTTAGAAATCGAGAAATGATGTACATAGCCAATGTTAGGTCCTTAATCGATAAAAAGCTGCCCCCATGATGATATTAGCTAGAGAAAGTTCTCTCCGACCCAATGGAGTTAATAATGCAAAAATGAAGCTCACAGATTATTTCTTGGCTGACCCAGATCTACAAAATTCTTAACATGAGGAAGGAGCTTGGTAATTTCAAGTATCAGTGATAGGATTGTTGAAATTAACACTGTACTGTCTCGTATTGAATGTTGAAGAACGAACTCAACACTGGTTTTCACAGTTAATCTTACCAAGTGTCTAGAGGTAAATACAACACAGATCTAAATGGATTGTGAAAACGTGCAATTTGCATTAATTTTTATAACTGCATAACTGTATCACTGTAGTAACAAGAGCATGTTCACCCCTCCATGAAGATGTGTTCATTGTAATATCACATACCTACAAGACCCTCCCAAGAAGCTCATTGCTAGTAATCCCCCTTCCTATAAATCTCTTTTAGAGCAACTTGCTGAAGAAGAAAATTTATCAACCCTAGCTGGTATCACAAATATCACAAGATTATAAACACTATGAGCTCTAAACAGGATTCTCTGGCAGGGCTTGCATCAGCACTTGGTGCCCAGCCTCCCTAGTAAACGAAACGATAATAAATTTGGTTGAGTTATGGCATAAGAAAAAACAACTGAGCATCTACACTGCAAACTGAATTGTTGCATCCAAATGGCGCTAAAGCTATAACCTAGACACAGACTTGAACACTATCCCATTACTGATTCTAAGTCATCATTGAAGGCTCATGCTCCTATAATGACTCCAACAACATTCTCAATGGGAAGCCAGGTATAGATACTCAAAAATTAGGGACAAAGGAATTAATAATATCAATTATCATGGATCCCATCACAAATTGATTACTCCCTTCCATGATAAAGTTGATATGATAGCCAAGAAGAGTAATCGAGAAGGAAATGTAGAATATAACTTGGTATAACTGTGTCTAGCATAGGAATCATAATTAGGATAGAAAGAAATAAATGAAAATGAATTGTTAAGGAATGCAGTTATAAGCCTGAGTAGAATCTATAACCCACTAAATAACATGACCGTAGATAATAGTTAATGAGCAACTTGCAATATGTTGAACAGACTGACTGATGTTGTAGTGGGCCAGCTTAGGCTTGGTATACAAGTACTTCTGGGCAGTTTGGGAGACAAGCACAGATGAATGAATCAAACTAAATGTAAATAAAGATGATCAGCATATGGTCACGTCTCTTTTAGAACACAATGTGCTTTAAATTGTCCACGTTATTGAGGTAATACAGAGACAGACAGTATAATAACCTATGTGACATGTTCAAGATATCCTATAAATGCAAAATAAGATCATCAGATATAAGGGGTAAAAAAAAAAAAAAAAATGTGACCTAAGCAAAGTTCCTAAATTTGCATGTAACAGATAAGTGAACTATAGATAGGTAGATTTTAAATCCATAAGTAATCCAGTTAACCCATTGGCTCGTCTCTCAAGTAAACTCCAGGTAGTTCATAGGCCTTTTGTGTAATCCATAAGCTCTCTCGGCGCTACCGTCCCACAAGATGGATAATGGGGGCACAATAAACTAGCCACCTTCGGTGGCAGAAATCTCTAAATCTCTTCAGTCATTGACCTTCCCTGCAACCCAAACTGAGATTTTGACACAACCCTTCCCACAACACATTTGAAACTATAACCTAAAAAAATTTTTGCAAACATCCCTATAGTCTGCACACCTCAGGCCTGGATATGGCTCATAATCCCGAAGGGTGGGCTGCCCCTTTGTACCTTCGGAACCAACACTACAAACTGCTGTAGCCGTTGCTTCTCACCCCAACCTACCGCTTCCCTATCATACGATAAAAAAACCTACCTAAAAATCCCCTTATTAACCGTCCAATGTTTGTAAATAAAAATCTACTGGGAACCGTCATACCCGGCTCTTTCCACTTCCTCATTCCCCTTAACGCATTCCTACCTATTTCCTCTTTCCGTATAAGTCCCACCTAAAGCCTTTCTATCACTATTTTCTAAATTACACGTCACATACGTACACACCATGTCCAATAGGCCCAGCGTCACCCCAACCCCCTCCCCCCACTGTTCCAGTACATCCTCGTACTAAGCCTATGCCAACATATACCACGGTGGTCAGATCATGAGCAGCGCAGGCCAGACATGAAGTGGCGGGGTCAGACAGGGACACGCCCTTCGTGGTTCGTATCTCCTGTCCTGAGCTCTATAATTGCCCCAACCATCTCCATTCCTCAAAATGTGGGATAGTCATCCACTGCCTCCCTTTGGCTTTTGATGCCGCACAACCACACCGACGCCTTGTCGCCCCAAAGCACTTCTTCCACCCCTGCCTGCACCCTATCAGCTTGAAACCTTTCATTTTGGCAGCACCCTCAACCTCCACTTTTATTTCAGGCTATTTCATCAAAGGAAAATTAATATGTTTAGTTTTTATTAACTTATATATTTTATAAACAATTTATATTAAAAAATCTATTATTAATATAATTTTTTTAATATGGGAAATTTAAAAAATATATTTAATTTTTGGTTATATGTTTATTCCCACCCACCCCCCGCCCAAGCAGCCTCTTAACCTATCCTCTAATTATTAACCAGTCCATATTTTTTAAATAATTAATAACGTTTCCTTCTCTCACATAAAACTTTCAAATCCTTTCCTTTGCAGCACTATCCCACCATGTCACAATGACATCCACATGAATATATACACCAGGAAAATCCTAGAGGGACTAGTACCGAACTTGCACACGAAAATCACTGACTACTAAAGCAAAAGACTTGGCATACGATGCACCATCCCCCCAAAGAAAGCAGGGGTTTCACATTACGTTAAGAGACCAACAATAAGTGTCAGGGCCCGAGACAGTCAACGCCTCCCAGCACCATAAGGGGTATTACCAACAGACCCCTTGCAGTCTTCAAGCTGGACACTGGACAAGCACCTAAATACAGTTTCAATCAGCCAGGCGTGGCTCGTACGTTGGTTTGCGTGCAGCCAGCACCAACAGCCTGGTTGATAAGCTCTGATCTCCAGGAGGCCTGGCACAGACCGGCCGAATGCGGGGGAGTAGACCCCGTAACTCTCTCCAGTAAACTCCCAGGTAAACACCATGTTTTTCTCCACACTAAGCTCCCTCCATAGGACTGAAAACCCCTCCAACCCCTCCTCCATCACCTAACACACTTATATTTAATTTTCCAATTACTTCTATATATGTCTGCGAGCATCCCCACCCAACACTCCACCAACCTCTGCCCTATGAACTGACATTGTACCTCAACAGTACCTGAAAAGATTTCACATCACTCCCAGAGAAAGGTTCACTCTATCTATCTCGCTGCATATCCACTCCTAACAAACGTATATTCAGTCTATCCTGTCTTTCCTCACACCGCCCCCCCCCCCGGAAGGCATCACTAACCTAACTCCCTTAATGAAATTCCCTAAGGAGCCACAGACCATGTCCAGCCACCTTTGAGTCCACATCAAGCACCCTGATTACACTATTCCAGTCCCCCACCACTATTGCCACCTCTGGAAGTGCACTTAAGAAAAACACAAGATCCTCACACACAAAGTCATCCATTTACCTTTAATGTTATTTTCAGCTGTGCAACACACTCCACAAAAGACCTCACTACCCCTCCACCACCCATCCTCATGCAACACCCTCCCTCCCCCTTCCCTCTCTCACTTCACTGCAAAATAACGGCCTCGTCTCCCTCCACCACCTTTTAGACGGGAGATGGCAGTGGTAACTAATCGAAATCCTGCCAACCTCCAACACCCACCCTCTTTAAAATTGTCCTCCTGCAGGAACACAACATCCACTCAAATTTATTCAGGAAGTTACGAAACCAATCTTCTCTTCATAACCGCACATAACCCATTAACATTTACAGACATACACCTAAGGCCTAATAAAGTTTCCACCCCTGCTTCCTCTCATCACTCTTTACAACTCCAGAGCTTGAAATTAAGTTTGACACTTGAGAGTTCACTCTACCTCCCCCCCCTTCTTCCAGAGCCTCCTAACAATGCTACCACCACCTACACCACTACCTTCACCACTTACCTCAGTCCTGTTTCCCAGGCCTGTTGTGCAGGCGTAAGGACGTCAATCATAATCTACAAAGCCACCCTCTTTCTCGAGACCGTCATGTTACACATGTCCCTTGATCAGATGTTGCTCTCGATGAACCTCCACCTCTACCTGAAAAGTTTAATGATTCAACGGATGACTCCAAACCACCATCACTTCCCAAATTATCATGTCTGCTCGACTTTCTGGAAGCGACGTCTTCTCCGCTGACACCATCGCTCAGATGTAACGTCCCACTCTGGCGGTGACAAAGTCTTCAACACCTCACACCAAATCCTCCCATCAATCTCAAGAACCTTTCTCCTGTAAAAGCTGCCCCTCCTTATCCACAGCAGACGATACCTGATCAGGCAGCTGGGGCGGACTCCCACTCACCACCAGTCCTGTGTTCCCGATCCACTACCTCGCACCACAAAACACCACGCCCTCCAATCCGATGTTTTGTTTCTCCCTGCCACTTGTGAAGCAGGGGTCTGCGACGTCCACCACAGGTCCAGGCACACGTCTTTCACTAGTCCACAGGTCGCCGCTATGTGATCATACTCACCACATAGGCTGCATGTACTTCGTTGTCCTGGGTTCTAATCCCCCATTAACTCATCCTGAAATTCTGTTAGATGACCTATAGGACAGTATTGGTTGCCTCAAAGTCGATTTTGAGGTTGAAGATACCCTCTGGAAAACCCGCATAGCACCCGTCCCCCCCTGCCGCCCACGTACCATGTTGAGCATAAGCACCGTCCCAATACGTCTCAAAAACTTTTCCTCTATCCGCCTCGTCCGCCTCAAGGGACGTTGTCCATAACTTATCCATGTATAATGCCGTGAAACATCTATCGTCATACTCTGACAGCTGGTGTACACTAAGACTTACTTCCTGAAACCTGGTGACTAACGATTCATCTACCGTAGCTGATCAGCAGTTGGACGAATATTCTTTTGGCCTCCATTTAATTCGTACACCATACAAGTCACTATCTGTATGCCATTTGTCTCCCCGGATGATCTTTGGCAATAATATTGCGAAGACTATGCCGTTATGTTCCTTTAAGTGCTCAATGCCTAGAGTATTTATCCGGCGTCCTCAGACTAACCACCATCTTGACAATCATCAGTGGCACTTATGTTGTTACAGAGGCGTGACAGCACCACTTCACCCGCCGCAGCCAGTAACTGACAAGGGAGCTCCCTACAAACAACAGAGGGGTACAAGCCACAACCACACTCTACTGTGGTCAGCAGCGATATAACTCAAGAATCGTAATGACACGATTGTCAAACAAACATACCCCCGCCGGGATTGAACCCACGGTCATAGTCTCAAAACTCCAGCCCTTCGCGTTAGCCACAAGACCAGCTAGCCACAAAAAGATTCATCAACTAGGTATATTTCTACACCATAGGAAGTGTTAGCACAGGCACCACGTGACCACAAATGCAAGTTTTACAGACGCATCCAGCTAAGCAATGGCCGTGACGAACTCTAGCTTAAGTCCCTTCAACTGCAGTCAACATTGACTCAAGAAATCGTAATGACACGAATGCAAACAAACCATACCCTTGACTGGTCCGAACCATTGACTGGTCCGAACCCCTGGACTGGTTCCAAACGGTTTTTTTCCTTGTTCACTACCTAGCAGTTATTAATAGAATATTCAAGAGGTTGCTAGTAAGAATTGCAGTAAAATCAACATTCAAATCATTATGAATCTGGTGTAGTCTGTGGTCAGTCAAACAAAACAGGCTTCCACATGCATAAATTGTCAATTTTGTGGAAATTGGTGTCACGTCCCCTTGTGCAGATATCCAAGAACTAGCTACAAGCATATTAAAACAGGGAAGTGTTTGTGGTATGCCCAAATGAGATAAATCTGTGGATTAAAAATCAAAAGGGTAAAAAGAGGTCAATCATCAAAGCTGCTATCATAGAAAACCTTGAAGCGTTCTACAACAGATGGGAAACATAAAAAGTCTGGCTGAATGGTAAAGCCCCTTGATACTGGCCATGTATTCATAAAGAACTGTAAGGCTGTAGATGATGTTCTGGTAGTCAGTAAATGGGGGCTGATAGTGCTGTCCTGGGAGACAGTATGGGAGAAGCTGGAGGTGCCTGTCCTGGAAGTCAGTAAATGGTGAAGCTGGAGGCGCTGTCCTTGGAGACAGTAATGGTGAAGCTGGAGATGCCTTGTTCCTGGGAGACAGTAATGGGGAAGCAGAAGATGCTTTCCCTAGGAGAACAGTAATGATGAAGCTGGAGATTATGTCCAGTAGTCGGGAATTATACGCAGGAATGAATACATCTAAATGACCTCTTTAGGGGACAGGATCCATAGATAGGGAAACAGGTGTAGTCACAGATAAGATAAAACCAAAATTGCAACTAGAAATACCGCAGGAAATAGTAAACAAGGGACACCACAAGCAATAGTGAGGATAATTTACCAAAAAACAACCTGGTGGAGGGCTCCATTGTTTGGTGCTAGAGGATAGAAGTAAGACAGGGAAACATGCACCAACAGGAATACAGTCACAGAAACCCAAGGCAAACGGATAACCAAGCCTGAGCATATACTAGTCACTCCGTATTGCTGGCATGGGAAATCTGGAAAAACAGATGGGACGTAGCAACTAAGACCACCCTAGAAAATGCCATGCCCATATGACAACAGGAAATATGCAAACTCCTCCTGTAAGCTTTTTCACCCTGAACGATACCTCCTTCCGTACATGAAAGACTGTGCTATAACTGAAATTGCCAAGCATACCATCTAAAGGGGACAAAGATACAAAACATCCAGGCCATAGGAAAACCTGTGTAGCCAGTCAGCCACTCAAGAGGGAGAGGTTTTATAGTGACAGAAGGAAAAAAAAACTGGCTGGAAATGGCAGAAAATCGTACACCAAATCCAGTCAATTTCGCAGCAGTGTTTCCCGACAGCGTCGTACAAGGGCATTTACAATCTTCGGCGTAGTATTTTACTGCTGATTAAATGCCATCCTTACAGCTCTTAACCAGATTGCATCTATGCCTGGGTCCATCATTTTGTGGTTGTCTCAGACCCTTAGTGCTTTAACAGGCTATAACAAAATTTTTATACAAACCCACCCCTTAGTCCTCCATATCCAACTATGGCTATGCCGCATCTTTACCAAGCATAAAGAATTGTTTTT